>JAIPRL010003995.1:0-41934 GCA_025469235.1 Pemphigus obesinymphae | reverse complement strand
AAATTACAAATTTAATTTAAAAAAACGCCGCAAAAAACGCCGCGCCAAAATGTCCTCGCGCCGAAATGGTCAGCGCCGAAATGTCTTCGCGCCGAAACGGCCGTGCCGAAACGGTCGCGCCGAAATGGCCGCGCCGAAATGTCCTAGACCCAAAAAATTACTCGTCATTATGATTGTAGATTTCCTTTACTCTTAAGAAAACTTTTTGTAAAATTAAAAAGTAACCTCTGAAGAGAACAAACGAAATATTTTACAATATTACCTATACATTGTTGAAAACTAAAAATTCCTTGAAAATATCATATGTATTTTACTATACGTATAATTTTTTTCATAATACATAGGTACCTATTAATTATAGTAATTCTATTTTTGTTTAAATAATCGACCAAAAATTTTTAAATGTAACTGTACTTATTTCTTAAAACTCAAAGTTCAAGCTAATGTAAATTAAAAATATACTTTTCATTTTGATTAACTTGAAAAAAACTGAAAATCATATTCAAATTAAAAGCAACTTAATTTAGTTAAAAAATTAGAATTAAGTTAAGTTCTCTTGTATTTAAATTTCAAAAATTAATAAATTATATAATAAAATTCGTACCTAATAAGAATACTAATTAGACAACATATTATGTAGATACCAACAAATTATGACGAAAAATACAAAACATAAATTATACATAAATTCCTTACTTTTAGATTAGTAGGTACCTACATACATACTATTATGTATGATGGCCTATTAAACGAGTGCATGCAAGGGCTGCATTACATCGTGTCAAAGTTTTTGGATCAATCCAATGCACAGTAATACCAAGATAACTTCTCTTACCATTAGACCAAGCATCGGCTGTAGTTCCAATATATGACACTTTACTTAACTTTTCTATAAGATCATTCTTCATATCCAAAACCGATTGTTCAATTTTAACTGATAACGTTTTCTTGCAAAAGATTTTTGAATCTTTTGATAATCCAAGACGTACCAATTCTATAAAGGATGGTTTATCGACAGTTTTTAAAGGTAGAAATATATTATATATAATATATTATATGCACATAATATGTATATGATAATAATATATAATATTATTTTATTTCATTGATTTTCTTATAATAATCTTAAGTCAGTTTTGTATTGGATTTGGGTAGTGCACGTGAACTTGTGCACATATTATACACGAGCCGCCACTGATGGGCCATTTTAGTAATAACTACATTAATTATACCCAAAAATATTTTAAAATACTCACAATCATAATTGTTTTGTTCTCTTCTAACTGCCGATTTGAAATAATAAAATCGTTGTCCATGCTGTCTATGTATTAGCACAGAATAGAAGAATGAGGTACTGTCTTAAACAATAACTTTATTACGTACTACTATGGACTAGTAGGTACTGTGATAACTCTTTCGAGAGGGTTTTTGATTGTCAAATTTTGAAGCAATAAATGATGTACTATACTAAATACTATAATAAATAATAAACACTAAATAACCATACTCCTAATTATAGTTTTAGGCTCACTATGCATTTGTTGTTGAAGAAGCCAATCACTGTATGCTCAATTCAAAAATATTTCTAAACTATAATAATTACTCGACTATCACGAAAAAAGAAGAAGGATATTGTGAAATTTTAGAAAAAATAGAATCGGATTCCAATATGTAGCAAAGCAGTTCTATATATTATATATTATATATAAGATTCTACCAGAGTTTGGTAAAATTACTATAAATTTGATTAATAAAATTAAAATAATGAATTCCTTAATTCTTGATCAAAAAATTTAATGCAATCAATATAAAATTTTAAAAAAACTTAATATTATTTAGACCTACTCGTAGTAAAATATTCCTTTTCAACGTGTTCACGGTATAAGAATATAAAATGAAATATATATTATAAATATATATAATTATTGATTTTTTTTTTTATCAAAATTAAAATATTAGTGAAAAACATGATTTTAAAAGCCCAAATGCAAAATTTCGTTAGTCGTCCAGAAACAGTTGGAGGAAATTAGTCCATTGTGCCTTCAGTGAACGAACATGCTAGTGTGTTATTATTTTAAATTTAATTGCAAAGATAAATTGTTTCAAAAGAAAATTATGAGTGAAAATCGTTAAGCGTAATATTATTTTATATTATTTTAATAAAAATTAAATATGACACTTTAATTATTTTTTCTATAAATTGGTAAAATATTTCCATTAAATTAATGTTATTCTTTCTTTAGGCTTAAGAAAAATACTGAGAAAATCTAAAAACTACCACTCTAAAGTACCATCTATAGAATCAATATACTATCATAAATAAACTCTTTACTCTCCAAAACTTATGATTGCCTCCTTCAACCAAAAATATTTATAGAGACAAAAACAAATACCATGTAAAACCTTCACGTAGAATTAAAAATCCAAAATTATAATTGAGATTTTAAATATTTTAAATTCATCGTTTCAAAATAATACCTAGATTTATGAATTTAAATCAATTTACGAATCTTAATATTACATAAATAATTATTACGTGTGTATATGTACTTTGTCTTATAAATGTCGCTCTTCGCTCATTACACGACTGCGCTGCTGATAGTCCCAATATAATCAATCCTGGTGGAAATACATCGAAAATTAATTTTTGCATTTTATTGAATACAGATATAAACATACTTACCGCATGCCAGACAATTTGTGCATTTTGAAAAAAAATTTTCAATCAACAAAGTAACATATTTTTGTATACGACAAACAAATACATTCTGCAGTATCTGCGTGTCAAAAAAATTGTCTTTTGAAATAAGTACATAAATTAAATTTCGAGTGTATCATGAAAAATGTGCAGTATGAGGGGCTATAATAGTTGGTAGGTGAGGATAGTTTAATAGTCTAGTTTATAAAATCTATAGATATTATAAAGATAATAAAACATTGAAAGTAACCTGCATATATATTGTAAAGTAACTAGGACAATATTTTAATATTATATATTATTTTTTTAAATATGTAATCGTTAATTAGGCACGTAAAATATAAATCTGTGATCAATAAAAAGATCTAGTTATATTAAGAGAAAGCTTGAATTTCCCATATTAAATTGACCTGAAAATATTTTACCCCTAAAATCCCTTTATTCTGCCAAAAATACATTGAAAAAAAATATTATATTTAAATTATGGGTATACAATTGTACACCAGTCTGGACCAGGACAATACTGAAAACATCGTCAACGATATCTATTAATGTTGTTAATAAAATTAAAATATTAAAATGGTTTTAATTTACAGGGAGTACACGTGGTTCCGTAAAAGTTCGTTGATATAAAAACATTCTTCACTACATCCAATGGTACACAACTTAAAGAATATCATAATAATATTATTAAAATATTGCTTCGTAAATCAATCACGTATATTTTCCAGTGTTTGTGTTTTTAAGAAATATATTGGAATTTATGATTACATTTATATATATTAACTTTTTAAGTTAAGAGGACGTTATACCAATAAATTTTCAATTTAAAAACTCATATTAACAAACTTTTACTTTTATTTACTTACAAACGTATTATAAATACGAAACAAAAAACAAATGATCATTAACAACATGTGCATTTTTACACATTTTATCAGTTATTAAAAATTAATATTTTATAGTTTTTAAATAGCTATTTATTTTGGAAAAATCGATAACTATATCAAAAAAACGGTGTGAGCGCTATATAATATATGTTATTAGCTGTCATTTATTTTTGTTTCTTATCTCTAAGATATTTTCAAGTGAGATATGAATGAGAAATGCGTAAACATATTTTTTTTACAATCTATAATTAGATATATATTATATATTATATCAATATAATATTATATTTTATTGTTATTATTAGTTAACTCTTGAATGATTTATATGAAATTTTCAAAAATATTATTGATTCCGAAACAAGTATTGTTTGTTAAGTTCTCCTATTCCACTGTAAAATTATGATAACAATTTGTGCTAAAATATATTATATTTTAGCACAAATTGGTTTGGATTGATGAGGGGGGGGGGCTTCAGTCCCAAATATTTACACATTATTAGTGTTTAATGAACATTGAAATAAAGCAAAATGAACAGAAGAAATGTAAATATAATATCCACTATAAATTGAAAAACCACATGTATATTATTTCCTAAAATTATTAAAAAAATATTTTACGTTGGAATATAAAGTTTATGTATTAAAAACATATTAATAAATGAAAAAAATAAACCAATAAAAAGTTAAAATGTAAAAAAAGAATCATCCGATAGGTATTGCTATTATAGTAAGTAGGTACCTATTATAGTAGATACTAGGTAGGAATGAATGTACAAAATATTAAACATATAAAAGTGCAGTCTGATGTGAACAATAACTATTCCTTTTTCATTATTTTTTTATTAATATGATATGACAATAATTTATAAAAAAAAAGACGATATGAATGTAGATAACATATTATTATTAACCGTATGTATACAACAATAATAATAATTATTGCTGTAATTATTATTACAAAATGCTAAATATTATCCGAAACAAAAACCGTTAAACCATTACTGTTTATATATTATTCGTTATAAGTCGAAAATCGAAACCGTATCGTTATACACAAATCACATGTAATAGTTTCGAATATTATATTTTTAAAATGCGTTGTCTAAGTACAATATTGTTTGCGATATTTTCAATATACTTGTTATCATCGTGGGACATAATAATAGTATGTATTATAAATCAATGAATTACCCATTGTATTTATGCGAAAACAATTCTATATTTTAGAATATGATTTTTCAAACCACAAAAATATATAACGTAATGTTCTCAAAACGATGATTTTTACGACAGACGACGTTTTATAAGAAGCATACGTCCTCAAATATATTCCTTTATATTTGATAATAGGTGTTTTATCTTTATACTTAATTAAACGCCAACATTTAAATTCTATGAAGTATTAATTTTCCTTTATGGCTCGTCAGAACACTGGGTACGTGACACCCACTGAAGATAGATAATTTAAAAAATATCAATAGTAGGTATTATGTTTTTAATAATGATGAGACAACTAGTTTTCTCCATTACATTTTATCAAAACATTTATAAATATTCTTATTTAAATATTTACTACAAAATAGTCCATTCCCCACAACAATTATTTTATAGGTATTGAAATTTAAATAATTATTTTCTATACATTTAAATAGTGACTAAACTACTAAAGCCATTCACTTATTATAGAAATGAAATATATTATTTTTATTAACAAATTTATCAATCTTTGACACAATTTTATTTGTAAAATAAAAAAAGTGTCCAAAAAATGCATAAAAGTACCAAATGAAGCATTTTAACTATATAACTACTTTGATATTTAATTCAAACTTTATACTAAGTAATCTATGTTTAACAATAATCCAAAAATTAACTGAATTTACTACACATTCACAAATAATTGTTATACTATATAACTGGTTATATATAATAATCCAATTACCAAAAACTTGAGTTAACGCATTAGAAAATCCTGCAGATTCCGCCATATTATTAAAAGCCTTCCAAAAAGTAAATTAAATATTAATCAACAATATCGGAAAGGAAGTTTTACAATATTATAACTTTTATTAATTTTGTAAAATATGTATATTTTATACTTTAGGATTGTAATTTGTTCTATTTGAATAACATTTTGGACGGTTGTACACGATTATGTATGTAGGACGTAGGTACAATAATGTACATATTAAAATATTTTCAATCACACTATATATGCACATTTTTTTTTAAATTTGCCTAAATTTAAATTTTGTGCCTAATTTAAAAATATTTGTACACCCTCAAACATTACAAAAAAAGAAATTGGATATTTGTAAATATTAATTTCTAAAATATACCTATAGGCACGGGTTACAATACGGTATACCTACGGTTAGTTTTTGGTTCGCACTGAAGATGACCACATAGTTGTTGAAATACGTATACGCAAAATAAAAATGTATAATATTTTGACTTTAGGTTTAAATCGTCACAAATACTTATATATATATATATATTAAAAATAATGTGTTGTACCTATAATTTTAGGCTCATTATGCATGTTTTTGTGAAGAAATTAATCAATGTGTGCCTGATTCAAAAATATATATTAATTATACTTTCTCGAATATCACGAGGAAAGGAAAAGGATATTTTGAGGTTTTAGAAAAAATTGATTCAAAACCCAATCTTGAGGTAAACTATTTACTACAAACTGAAGTGCCTATATAATATGATGACTATAGTATTAGAAATTAAAAAATTATAGAATAAGAATAAAAAAAAAATTTTCATTTTCCCCCAAAATTATAAAATAATGGGAGTATGGGAATTCGAAAAGTCCACTTTGTGGCCGTCCTAAATTCCCAATTTCTAAACGTATTTTAAACAAAGATCTATATAATATAAAACAACGTATAATATCTAACTCTCTAGTAATCAAATCAACAATATTCCTCATAATTATGTAATAAAAATATTATCAAACGAATAATATCTCTTTAGTAACCAAATCAACAATCGTAACTATGTACCAGTAACTACAGATGGATGGAAACTACGGTAATTTAAGATGTTTAAACTTATATCTAGATAGATAAAACGAGATTCAAACGTCCCGTTTCTCCAAAAATCTTCCAACGAAACGCTTATTGTCTCATTTTTGAAAGTCAGTATAATTTATGAAAAAATTAAATTTTTTCTTTCTAAATTTTTGGGAAAAAATCTTATGTCATTAATTTTTTTTATCCTATTTCAGTTTTTAATTCACTACCTAATTATAGTCACCCTATTATAAGATTCTAATAACAGTTCGTGATTGATTATAATATTATGTATACCACTAATGGCAAATTGCAGTAATTTCTAAATTTTCAAAAGTGATATTATTTATAATATATTATTATTAATTTTAATACTCTGGGTACATTTTTATTTTATTAAAACCCGTATTTTAGTACCTTAGAATTTTAATCTGATTAATTTATTATTACGATTTAATTATATTATATGTCATTTATTGTATAATGGGATTAAATACCAAAAGGTCATTTTTCCAATATTGGACATTTTGTAATTACTGCACTATTGTTACTTGAAGAGCAGTATAATGATAATACCACTTATTTGTAATACTTGTATTTTTCTATCTAGGTATCTATATCAGCTTATCATGTACCAACTCAACGTGATTACATTCCTGTATTCTATAACATAACCAAAATGGATGTATGTGTTTTACTGAATACAGATATGTTTATATTACCATATTTCAGACAATTTGCGTATTTGGAAAAATTCTGTCCTATCCACAAAGTAAATCAATGTATATTTCAGTATATATTTTTAAATTAGAATACATATAGGTATAATAATATGTGTATTATGTAGTAAACATAAAGATACCAACTACAATATTGGTTATAACTTTTAATATATTATTTAATAATTATTTAAATATATTTAAATTTAAATATATAATAGTACACATTCAATAAAAATGATTATTTAAAGATATTTTATAAGTATTATTGGTATCCATATAAAAATATATAAAATACCTGTAATATTTATAAAAGTTTATTTGTAACTATAGCTGTTAATGGTTTAAATAATATAATAGTTCTATGATTTATTAACGAAACTGGTGGATACAAATAAAGTTTTGAATACACAAAATATATATAAAATATATATTGCATAATGTATTTAATAAATACAATTTAGAACTATTTATAAATTATAATAATATTTTGGCACTAATTATTTATTTTATTACTTTTACGTGTATGTCTATCTTATAAGAACATGGGTTGATTCTATATATACACAGCACGCATTACACAATTATCATAGATACATAGTTTCACTATCAATAGGAAATATTATGACTTATACTGTACTTTTTCCATGATCATTTTTTAAAAATTAGTTCAAATTGTATACACATATATATAAATTTTTAATTGAAATGAAAAATATAAACAAATTTGGAAAACCCACTCAGCAAGCGTGCTTAATTTCTTATTTCTAAACTTATTTTAAACAATAAACTAAAAATATTATAAAACAAAACGAGAGTGACATTCAGTAGTATCTATATGAACGCGTTTAACAGAATCTGTCTTCATAGTCACCCCCACGTAAGTGTCACTGTATCATATATTCGAACTGCTCGTAGAAACCTCCCACAGAGGAACGGATGGATGGATACAATGAGGATATATCAAGTATCTAAACTTGGGGTAGAAGCCTACACACAATATTTTTAAAACAAAAATATTGGGCTCTACATTTAATTAAAGTAAAAACATTTCTTCGAAGAAGCATATTTAATGCGTTCCTTTTTTAAATCAATTAAGCACCTTTTGTATAAGTAAATTTTTAAGAAAGTTATAGGTATAGAACCGAAGACTATTATATTATTTTTTTAATTTCCACATTTTTTTAAAATTCCTTATATAGAATCCATTAAATAAACTACGCCTGATGTTTATTAAGACAGGACATCTTAGCGTTAAGAAAACCTTTACGAGTAGGTAGTAAAAAATATTTTTGTCTATTAATTTAAAAAATACATTTATATGTTGATATACATACCTCTAGGGAAGATACATGATCCATAAAAGCTCGATGATAACAAAGCACAATGCCATTATACCAATGGGTTGTTGGAAAGGATACATTCAAATTCACTACAAAGAAAATGGGAACATGTTCGCATGTATAAGATATTCTGTTCAGTTGTTACCGTCGCTGAATTCCAAATTTTACAAATGCACCTAATATTTTTGCGAATTTAAATTAAATATTTCATATACATTATAATTATATATCTGCACAATATTACATAATATTGTCCGAACCACGAAATATCGTGTTTTTGGGAAGTATATATGAATATATAATATATTGTAACATATTCAGTGGTCGAAGTGGAGGAATGGCATCCTCTGATTTTTTTAAATTTAAATATTTATCCTTTTACCTATTTTGTTCAAAATTCTACATCCTCTTTGAAACTATGAAATATTAAAACCATTAAATAACCTAAAACGTTATATAAATATATCTATCTATAAAATCTTCATGGATATAAATTCATAACTAAAATCAATTATTAAGAGAAAAACAACTTAATGCTAATTTTAGACTTTAGTAATTTATGATGAAATAAAAGTTTTCAGGTAATTCTACAAATTACGATTATCAAATATGCTTTTAAACTACATTATATTTTTTTAATCGCCAATATGTACCAGATATTATATTGTACCCCTAATAATCTGCCTCTAAAACTAAAGGTTATATAAAAATAAAATAAAAATACTACGTTATATAAATGTAGGTATTTTTTTAAGTTTATAAATATAATACAAGATATGTATTTAATGATATATATATATATATAAACTTGTACCACCATTAAACTATTATTATTATATATACTAATGTAATAATATAAAAAATATTTTTACCTCACAAACTTATATTTGAATTTTTTTTTTTTTTTTGCAAGAATTGTGGAAATGAACAATTTTTATTTCATTCCTGGAGGTGACAAAAAACTTTCCTAATATATACCGTCCCAACTAATTTTATGTCACTTCGACCACTGTAAATATTATATTATATACTTGTAGTTTTTAATATAAATAAACCGTTTATAATAGTACATAATAGAAAATCAATGTTAAGTGTTAATTATAATTATATATATTTTTTTTTTTGTCACATAAAATTATTGTAATCAAAAATATAATTGATACATTACAGAAACATAATATAACCAACCTATTTTACATTCATTTTTAACGTAACTGCAATAATATTGTAAAGGTGTTAATTTATTAATATAATATTAAATGAGAAAATAATTATGAATAGGTATTATATAATTATTTATAATAATTATAATAATTTGTATTTTTATTATTTTTAAACCTCTTCGGATATATTGATTATTACAACCACTGTTTTAATTAACAGAGAGTACACGTGATCCGTGAAAGTTCGTTGACATCAAAACATCCTTTGCTACATCCAATGGATTGTTGGAAATTTGAATTTAAACTATCGAAGAAAACGGGAAAATGTTCGCTTGTGTCCGATATACGGTTCAATTTTTATCCACAATACAATCCCCACGTTACAAATGTCCAGCTTGATGTAATCATTGTTATTATGGACATTTATTGTTGATGTATACAAATTAAATAGTTTTTATTCAAATATTGTGCCATAAATAAATCACGTATTATCCGGGGTTACGTGTATTTGGGGAATATATTACATTTATATATGATAAGTACATTTACTGTTTAAATTAAGAGGTCGTTACACCTACACATTTTCAATTTAAAAACTCGCATTACCATTTTATATTTTTATTTACTTTCAAATATATTACGTATAATCACGAAACAAAAAACATACCCATGATAGTTAGCATTATCTAGTGCCCTATCCAACCAATTTATGATATGTGCATTTTTACACGTTTTATGAGTTATTATAATAATCTATATTTTTAATTTTTAAATAGCTAAAGATTTTGAAAAAATCAATATATCGAAAAACAGTTGAATTGAATTGTTATTATTAGGTGGGTAACTCCCGGATGATTATATGAGATTTTTTGAATTTCAGAAATATTGTCAATTCCAAAACAAACGTTATTTTTTATGTTGAATTCTCCTATTTATTGTTCTAACATACCTGTATATACAATATTATTTTATTTTAAAATCAACTGAAAATATTACATTGCACGTATTGTTGATCATTTGAAGGTCATTCGAAAAAAAAAACAAATGAATAGAAATTAAATACAGAATTTAATTATCAAATCATTTGTATTAAATTCATTTTTTTTTCACATTCATTCGCATTTTTAGTGTGTGTGTATAGATGTACATTTTAAAGTACAAAGTGATTTAATATTATAACATTTTTGAAAAAGCAATTTAACATTTACTAACCTTTAACATTAAGAACCAACGAAGAATATTTTTCAGAAAACTTTGAAGCATCAATTTATTATTCACAACCATAAAAATTTTATTAGCTGAATAATTTTGTATATTCGACATGCAGGATTATTAAGAAATATTCTACGTCGGAACGTAAAGTTAATGTGTTAAAAATACATTTATAAATAAATTAATTGAATGACAAAAACTGAAAATAATAACAGAATCGCTCGGTACAGTTAGTACATAATCATAGTAGGTATATTATCCTAATATTATACATATATGAGTGTGATCTGATATGAAATAGCACCTATGATTATTTTTTATTCAATAGAGTAATGTTATTTTTATGTTTTTTTTTTTTTTTTTTTTATAATATAAAATGTAAATAATTTCTAAAATATTTTTGATATTAAAACAGACAACATATTGTTATTATTATTATTATGTGTACAATAATAATAATAATTACAAAATTCTAAGTATTATCTAAAACGAAAATATAATATATATATATGGTATATAGTGATATAGTGTAACATATAAATAGTTAGATACACCATTAGTTCATAGTTTATTATTATTGTTATAAGTCGAAAATCGAAACCGCTGTATTGTACATAAATCACATATAACAGTATCGAAATTGATATTTTTACAATGCGTTGTCTAAGTACAATATTGTTTACAATATTTTCAATATACTTGTTTTCATCGTGGGACACAATAATAGTACGTATAATTATGTTTATGCGAAAATAATTCTATACTATGGAGTATCAGTTTTCAAACCCGTAACTTCTACATCAGACGATGTGTTATGAGAAAAGGAATACGTGAAGCCCTCGAAAATATTCCTTTCTTTATATTTAATAATAAGTATTTTTTCTTTATATTTAACTTGAACGTCAAAATTTAAATTCTGTACTTACAGCATAGTTTTTCCGTATTGCTAATTTTTCCTTTCAGAAGACTTGGAACGTGACACCAGTGATGCCGATCCCTGTATTGAACCCAGACGAAGGCCTGGCCAAATTTTTTATAGATTCTGGCCTAATAAAATGCACTAATATTGAGAGGACGTCGCGCACACCCCATTTTTAAGGGGTTCTGTATAGGCAAATTTTTTTAGATATTTTAATAAAAATAAAAATCTAACAATCAAAGAATATTTCAATATAATTTAAAAGTAATTAAAAATAGTCCCGTGTCAGTGCTATTTTTTAATGTGGTGTAATCACGATATTTGTTTAAAAATACGTTTAAGCAAAACAAATAAAATGGCTTTATAAAGTGATTTTAAAGTTAAACACCTATTATAAAATTTTTAGATGACAACATTTCAGAGATAACATCATTGGGGTTTTACAATTTTCTAAATATTAGATATAAGCTCGTTATCGAAGGTACAAAATACAATTTTTTCCCTCATTTTTAAGACACTGTAACTTTTTTTAAACGTATTATTTGAAAAAACACCGATGAGGTTATCTCCAAAATGTCGTTTTCTATCAATTTTATAAAAAGTGTTTCAACTTTAAAATGCCATTTAATTTGTTTTACGTAAACATGTTTTTACCGTTGAAAATATTCAGTGCGACGTCCTCTTAAGATCGTACGGCTGCATAAGGACGCGTAAGTTTGTTAACATTAAAATTACAAATTTTAAACAATATGTTGAACCGAATTAAAATACGAGTAATGAAATCACATTGAAGAACTAAAAGTATGAGCAGAAAAAGTATATGTGCAATAGACGTGCCGCTCAAATCATTGCTGGGTCTGACAAAAGTTACGGGATTTTGAAGTTATCGAACTTACCGTTCAGTATGATCGCGGCCATAATACCATTCCGACGTTTTTTGGCCACTACTGTTTTTGAGCTTTCAGTTGCAAATTACTGAAAAAATTACAGTGAAAACCTTTTTTTTTCTAATTTTTTTGAGCCACCCCTTTTGCCCCTCACACTCATATTTCTTAGGGCCGGCAGGATTTTTTAAACCGTTAATATATCTCGCCCGATTAGTATTTTCAGACTTGGGCGTCATTGCGTGACACCTTCTGAAGATAATTAAAGAAATGTCAATATTATTATGTTTTTTACAAATGATTAGACAACTAGTTTTCCCAATTACATTTTCTCAAAACATTTATAAATATTCCTAATTCAACATTTATTTCAACAAAATCGACCATTCCCCACAACAAATATTTTATACGTATTAAAATATAAATTATTATTTTTTTATATATTTTATAGTGTATATTTTTATGGTGACTATAATGTCATTACTCATTAGGAATGAAATTATATAATTTTTATGATCAAATTCACCATTATTTGATACCATGTTATAGATATATAGATAGCTGTTCATCGAAAATACGACACACCCCATAATATAAGAATATCATTTTAAAAATGTACAGTATTTAAAATTTTTCATGATAATAATTAAAAAACAAATTTTACCTGAATATTGAAAATACCTAAATATTGCCTGAATAATAATAAATATTACGAATTTAATAGGTACTTCAATATTTGTATAAAAAAACTACGATTAATAATAAGCAAAAATTTTTCTTACTTGTACTTAATTCTCCCTTACTTCTTTTTTAAAATTCACAAATAAAGATATTTTTTATGACATACATTTATCTTTGACTGATTCAAAAATTTTTAAGTTACATAATGCTGCATTTTGACGAGTACCCAATACACATTCAATTTTGGATATATAATTCAATTTCTAATCACTGTCCCGTAAAAAACTTTAACCAAAATAGGTAATAAACTAATAATAAAATTAAAATTCATTAAAGAACAAGTATTTGTTCATAATTTTTGTCTAAAACCATTTGAATTTTAAATGTTGACCTACCAAAACTCTTCCTAAAAAACAATAAATTAGATGTTAAATAATCATATACAGAATTCTAAATTTAGGCTCGTTATGCAATTATTCTTGAAGAAACCAGCCACTGTATGCCGAATTCAAATATAATTATAAATTATACTTACTCAACTATCACAAGAAAAGGAGAAGGATATTGTGACATTTTAGAAAAAATAGAATTGGATTCCAATATGCAGGTAATTCTATATATAATGTTTTATTAGAGATTGGTCAAATATAAAAAATTAGTTGGTCGAAATATGTAATCATTCTTAAATTTAATATAAATATATTATTATTTTTACTTGTGTAGTTTATAACAGACAGTACAGATCCTATAATTTTTTTATAATATTGTCAATATTTCCGTATTATTAAAATTTCAAAATATGAACTTATTTAACTGGATATTTGGATAATTAGACTCTGGATAGTAAACTTCAATATTATAAGAATAAGTCACGAGTCAGTTGTAATTTTAATAATTAAGTTATAAATACCTACAAAAAGATAGTTAATTCTTATTGTACACAATACGAGTACCATATATATATACTATAACACATAATTGTTAAATATTTATATGCAAATACAAATTAAATAAAGATTATATACGATTAGCAATATTATTCTAATTATAAGATATAATGAAAATTTAAATTGTAATCGAAATAAATTAGTAAATTGGTAAAATATTCTTATAAAACTTATTCATAATATAAGAAAATCGATTGCAAAAAACTCTTTATTCTAAAACTTCTATTTGACTCTTAATCGAAAAATTGTATATATCTAAAAAAAAAAACCTTAATGTAAAAAACAATACATTTGTCGCTTCGCTCAGAATCTGAAATCTAAAAACATGATTAATATTTTGGATTTGATTGATTGATTGGTATTAATCGATTTAGATTAATTCAAAAGTATACCTGACTTTATTAATTTAAAATCAATTCATGGATCTTTTTATATAATTTACTATATACAGCCATACAGGCATATATTTGCTTTTTTGCGGAGATATATTTCCTTGGACTGCTATATGCAACTGTTAGTCCCAGGATGATCGTCTCTAGGTGGAACATAACGAAATTTCTTATAATTAAATACAAGTCTTATAATTTATAATTTTTAACAAAACTGTCTTGTTTGAATTTAATTTTTTTCGGAATAATCTTTTTTTGGTAACATTGTAAAGATTCTCGATTACTCTTTAACTGACTAGCTGTTCTTAAAATGCTAATTTTAGAATTAAATATTTGTTCGAGCTTCTCCCATTTTACATCATTCATTCTGGAAGTAACTGTATTTGTCTTCTTGCATTCGATAATTGTTTTGGCTCTTTCAATTAAAGCAGCCAAAGCTTCAACTTAGTTGTTCGAAAAATTTTGAACACAATTTCTCTTTTCAATATAATTTTATGGATTAATAAATTACAAGGGTAAAATAAAGCAAACCTAATTAAAATTAAAAATTCATTTCTATTGAAAACAAGATAAACTACTGATTGTAAGATAACAAAAGAATAACAGAAAAAGTGACATAGAGGTAAAGTTTTATCCGGGGTATGTAACTTTATTTCGGCATATTTGGCCGGATAAAATTAACCTTGGTATGACATATAACATATATACTCCCAATTGCGATATCTGACGAATAAATATACATTGTAAAACCAATGACGAAGTACAAAGATGACGGACAAAACTCTTTACTCCAAAATTAAGATAAATTCCAAAAACAAGATTATTTAGATTATTTTAGAATCTTATTCGAATAAGTTAGTGGTGAACTAAGGTCGACTAGGACTAAAGTCGGTTATACTGCCACTTGGAAGACAGTATTACCATAATGATATATTCACTTATTTATATACCTACTTGTATTGTTCTACTAGGTGTCTTTCTCTGTTTATCATGTGCCAAATCAACATGATGTCATTCCAGTGGCCATCAACGTAACGAATATGGATATTTGTGTTTTACTGAATTCGGATATAATTATATTACCATATATCAGACATTTTGTGTATGTGGAAAGATTTTGTCCTATCCAAAAAGTAAATCAACGCATATTTATGTATATATTTATAATATGTATATAATATATTATTCAAAATAATACACTAAAAATTTAACAAAAAACACCAATATATAGGCCATAAACATTAATATACGAGTATTGTATTTAATTGCAAAAAAAAAATTATAGTAGGTCCTCATAGTATATATATAAAAAAAAAAAATATTAAAGATATTCAATAATATATTACATGTGTACCAAGGTATATCAAAATATATCAAAAACACTTAATATTTTATGAAAGTTTATTTGCAGTTCTATAGCTGTTACTATAAAGTTTACATTTATAATTTAAATAATAAAATAATTATATAACCTGCATGGCCGTACGGCATATTACTTATACGTATACCGATGGTCACAAATTTAAAGTTTTAAATATACATTTAAAATAATACATAATATGTAGGTTTACCTGTGTATACCTACCTATATTATACGTATCATAATATGTAGTTTAAAAGTTTAAATTTTTGTATTTATATCATTGTAGTATTTTGCTAACACTGGTATCCGGTCATAAATATCCACATATTAGAAATATTTCATATTTATCAATTATAACTATTTAGCTGTTATTATTCATTTTAATATTTTTACGTGTATATCTGTCATATAAAGTCAAGGTTCATTGGTTCTATGTGCACTGCATGCATTACACAATTCTCGACTCTCGTAGGTACATAGTTTTTCTATGAAAAGAAAATATTATGACTTTTATTTTTACTTTTCCTTCGAGATCCATTTTCAAAAACGAATTGAAATATATGTTTAATGTATGAAAATAAAGAAAAGAAGTCAGTTTGAAGAGCCCACTCTGCTATCGTGCTAAATTATTAGTTTCTAAACTTATTTTTTACAATAAACTAAAAATATTATAAAACAAAACTAATAATATCTTTCTCCCTATTAACCATATCAACCAAACCCGTCGTAACTATGTACTATAGTGACTACGGACAAATGGATGGACACAACGAGAATATATTATAAGGTGTCTAAACTTCAAGAATCACAGTCAAGGTCTTACACTATCAAATTAATTAAGCCGCTTTTGTTTTAGTGCATTATTAAGAAACTTATATACATAGAATAATAGGTAGTTAGTTTTAATATATTTTTTAATAAATGTGATTATGCTATAAAAGAAAATTAATTTTTTATAAATATTTTTTAGTTTCCACTTTTTTTAAATGTTCTCTATAGAACCTAATAAAAAATTAGGAATAAGACGTTCTCTTAACCAACGACAAAATAACAAAAAATGTTTTTGTAATTTGTCTATTTATTTAAAAATATATATTGACGTATTGATGTACTTACCTACAGGGAAGATATATGGTCCTTAAAAGCTCAATGATATCGAAGCACAATTACATGTACTCAATGGGATGCTATAGAGGAGAAATTCATATATTTTATAAACAAAAGAAGAACATGTTTGCATGTATGAGATATTCTATTCAGATATTACCGTCGCTGAATTCCAAATTTTACAAATGTACCTGATCTTTTTTTGAGAATTTAAATCAAAAATATCACATGAATTATAATTTATTATTCAATTATATCTGCACGATAGAACATAATAATATTATCCGAACTCCCAAGTTTCATTTTTCGAGATATATCTTCTTCTTCTTCGCCTTCTCTTTCAACTATTTGAAGTTGACCATCCTAGTCCTACACTTCCACTTAACTTTATCTCCCGCATCTTCATAACTTAACCCCACCTTCATTCTATTACTCACTATCACATCTCCACCTCTCTTTCGGTCTTCCTGCCCCACTCTTTTCATTAAAATACATTTTCTTTATTAATCTTATTGCCTCTGTCTCTTCCTTCCTTAATACATGCCCAAACCACCTAAATCTATACTACCTAATTTTTTCAACTATCAAATATACTCCTATATTATCTCTTATATGCTCATTCTTTATTTTGTTCTCGCTAGTTACTCCACTCATCCACTTTAACATTATCATCTCTTCTACAACCCATTCTCAGTTCTATCTTCCTAAATATTGTCCAAAAATCTGTTCCATACATCATTGCAGGTCTCACCACTGTCTTATAAAATTTACTTTTTAACCTAATAGAGATTCTTATGTCACATAAACACCTGACGATTCTCTCGACTTCATCTATCCACACTTGATTCTGTGTTTCATATCCTCTTCGATACCCCCATCTTTCTGTACAATGGACCCTAAATACTTAAACCGGTCAACCCCTCCCACTCCCCACTTAACTTTGTCTCCTGACATTCCTATTCCATCCGTGTTCTCATTCACCAAAATCACACGCTATATATTTTGTTTTTCTCCTACTAATCCTTAGTCCTTTACTTTTAGGAGCTTCCCTCAACTGTTCAAGTCTACATTTACTTCCTCAAGACTCTTTCCTATCAGCACTATATCATCTGCAAACAGCATGCACCATGGTACCTCACATCCTTACCCTGCATAACCTTTGTTTTTTCATCCATTTCCAGAAAAATTAGCAAAGCCGAACTCTGAAGTACTTTCAACCTGACCCTAAAATCCTCAGTTTCTCCACACACACTCCTCACTTATTTAACCACCCCTTCATACATGTCTTCAAATACGTTACACACACCTTTGATAATCTTTTTTTCATTAATGCATATGTATGTTATGTAATGTTACATATTTAGTGGTCAAAGTACGGGAATGAAGATTCAATGAGGAAATCAGAGAATTTAATTTTCCATTAGCATTTTTTATTCCCCTGTTTATTTTGTACAAAATAATTCATTCTCCTTAAAAGTAGATATTTTCCAAACCATAATATCACGTAAAACACTATATTAGGTATCATATAACATTAATTTGATTTGTATTTTTATTTGAATTGGTAAAATGGGAAATCGGTACAATACGACTGAGCTTTTAATTATCCCGATAGGTTACACAGCAATAATTTGAATCAAATATCATGAAATATTTTTTAAACATTATTATGAAAATAAATATAAAATTAACATCACGCATTAAAAGCAGGTAAACTAAATAAAGCTAATGATTATAGACTTCATTTTTAGTTAAAGTTTAATATTTTACAAATTACGATTACTTAATATCATATATGTTTTTTTAATTTTTAATTTTTAAATCGCCGAGACATACGATATACCCAATAATATGTCTTTATAGATAATAAATTCTATATAGAAATAGAATAAAGTAAAAACACTATATTATACAAATGTACTCTTTTCAGTTTAGAAATGTAATATAAAATGTGTTTTTAATGATACGTTTATGCTTGTAGCGCCGTTAAACTAATATTATTATATTTACTATTCTTATTATACAAAACTTTTTAATCTCATTAACTTATATTTTTCTTACAAATAGTTGCTTACAAGAATAATAGGTACCTATAGAAAATGTTGATTTCATTCCTGCAGTCCTTACGGTTCTAACTAATTTTATGTCACTTCCACCACTGTACACATTATATTATTAGTATTTATAATATTGTCAATAATAATAAATCGTTTTTAATAAATAATAATATATAACAGAATATCAATGTTAAGTATTTGTTGTAATTAGATTTATCTTATTTTTACTGTACTCAAAAATGTAATTAATATATTACATAAATATTATAATATAATCTATTACTTATACGTTATAATATTATTATTATTTTAAGTTTACGCCTAGTTATTTTATATCAATTTTTAACATGGTAATAATATTGTACGGATGTTAATTTATCACTACCTAGCTGAATTGCCCGCCGCTGCCTGGTTACAGTGAAAAAATTAAATAGTCGAATAATTGTTAAAAAAAAAAAATGTATATAAATAAATAGCTCGAACGTAACTACACGAAAAACCAATATTTCTAATAACTCTTTAATTAATATACATTTTTGGAACTTTTCTCATTAAATGGATTGCCTACACACTGAACACTTGAGTTAAAAAAAAAAAAAAAAAACACCCAAATCGGTTTGGTGGAACTTCATATATAGCTTTGCAATGAAATCACCTCACGTTTTAATGATATATAAAGATTATAATATTATATGAGAAAATAATTCTGAATTTTCATATTATTATTATTAATCGTAAACATAATACTTCGAACAAAAAACTTTTTCAGATATATTGATTATTACATCCATACCGACAAAAAAAAAAAAAAAAAAAAAAAAATACACAACCATAATTTTGGCTGTAGAACAACCATACATATATTGTACACTACAACAAATAGCACTCTAAAAACAGTACCTATGATTTATCTTTGTATAATCAACGATTATATTATGTTCACAACTATACACACAAAATATATAATCAATACTTACCTAAACCTTATATATAGGTTCCTGCGTGATAAACACAATTTATCAATTTCTAATATATATTTAAGTTTAAATAACAACTTTAATACTTTTTAATAGTAACATATTATTGGAAAATCAAGTCAAATAAGAAAAAAAAAAAAAAAACCAGTAAATTAATTAATACAAATATATATATTTCATTAAAATTAACCACAATAAATACATACGGTACTTACCTATATGGCTATATATGCAAATATATTACTATTTATTTTATAAATATTTATCGGTGGGGAAGTAGTGAATGCCTACCGGTTACCACCTAAACAAATAATTATATATTTTACAATCATATTAATGTATAGGTATATTACCTACTATCTATCATAGTAATATATTGTTGTAGCGACGTTCATATCTATTGTTATTACTATATAACTCCCAGATGATTATAATATGAGATTTTCGAAATTTTGAATGATGAATTTCAGAAATGTTATCAATTTCGAAACAAGTATTGTTTTTCAAGTTAAGTTCTCCTATTACGCTGTATAATAATGATAACAAAGCTCATATTTAGTATTTAATGATAATTGGAAAATGAAGAATAGACAAAAAAATAAAATAAAATAAATTAAAATAAAACACACAATAAAAAACGAAAAACCGACAAATATAATTTCCTATACTATTCCCATTTTAATTTAATTGTTATTAAAAAAATATTATGAACCCATTTTAGTTTGGATGTTCATTGTTCGGTATATATACAATATAGGTTTTTTCTAAAACCAACTGAAAATATTATATTACAAGTATTGAAGGTCATTAAAACGAAACAGATAAATAAAAATTAACTAGAGAATTAATTGACTGGTTGTTTTATCGGGAAGTTCAGTATTTAATTCATATATAAATTATAAATCCTATATGAGCTTATAGGTATATCTTAGGTAGGTACCTATACATTTTTTAGTCAACGCGTGTATGTAAGTGTAACTTTAAAAAATCGTATTTTAAGTAATTTTATTTTATAACATTTTTTGAAACAGCATCATATATCTTTATATAAACCTGTATCTTTAACATTAAGATCCAATGAAGAATATTTTTCAGCAAATTTTGAAGCATTAATTCTTATTTACAACCATAAATATTTTATTAGTCGATTAATTTTATATATTTTATATGCAGGATTATTATAAAATATTCAACATATAATATTTATGTATTAAACATACATTAATAAATAAAAAATAGAATGACAAAAAATCGCCTTATACAAGGATGCGTTCGAATATTCGGAGTTATAGTAGAGTAGTATAGAGTAGAGTAGTGAGTCGAGTAAAGTAGATAAGAATAAAGTAGGGTTCAATCATAGAATAAATTGATATTCGAACAATGATCTTTTGATAAGTGTTTATTTTTCAATATATTTAATATGTATCTAGTTAACTGTACTTCATCTAATAAAATAAGAGTACAAATTTTTACAAATTATAAAGTTATATAGGTCTTGGCCCAATTTATTTTCTAGTTTAATAGAGAGATTTCAATAAATGTCATGTTATTTCACCAGATTTTAGAAAATTATATAATTCATTAGGAATGAAAACTTTATATTCTTGGTTTTTGAACTCTACTGTCACTCGCATGATGAAAAAGACTGAAAATTTAAAATGCACGAAAAAATAAAAACAATTAACAAAATGTTGGTTAGACGAGAACATGACGAAATAAATCTTTCGTCGTGGGCGGGAATATAAATAAAAATTACTTGTTATCTGTACATGATAAGAATATTTATCAGTAGAGTTAAAAGAACCTAGCGATTTCTTTTGGGTAACAAAAGTTAACTCTAGTGAACCACACTTGGTTTTCGAACGGTAACTTTAGAGTTAAACTGTTTTCTTGAACGGCGCGAAATCGTCTATAGTTGACTTGAATTAATGAGAGCTAAGTTTTCGAACGCACCCCAACTATAGTACGTACATAATAATAGAAGGTACCTATTATACGTAATATTATATAAATATAGGACTATAGGAGTGACCTCTGATATTATGAAATAATAACTTTGATTTTTTTTTTCATTCAATAGAGTAATTATTTTAATATAATATGACAACAATTTATAAAGTATTTTTGATATTAAAATAGATAACATATTATTATGTATGTATATACGACGATAATAATAATTGCAAAGTTCTAAATATTATCCGAAACGAAATAATAGTTAGATGTACCATTATAGTTTAGACTGTTTAGAGTTTATTATTTGTTATGTCAAAAATCGAATTCATTGTATTGTACATATAGATCACAATATCACATACCTATAACGTTTTTAAAATCTACGAGTATATTTATAAAATGCGTTGCCCAAGTACAATATTGTTCAACATTTTTTCAATATACTTGTTATCATCGTGGACCACAATAATAGTATATATAATAATTGTGCTAATACAAAAATATTTCTTTACTTTGGAATATCATTTTTCAAAGAATAAAAATTAAGTAATAGCACCGATGTTCTCAAAATTATAATTTCTATATTAGACGATATATTAAAAAAAGGGTAAGAGATATCTTCAAAAATTATTTTATGGTACCTATACATTTTAATGGTGACTAATGTCATTACTCATTAGAAATGAAACTTTATCATTTTTATAATCAAATTCACCATTTTTTGATACAATGTTATAGATACGTATTATCATTGAATAGAAGTCATACCTCATAATATAGGAATATCGTTTTAAAAATGTACAGGCTTTTTTATGGTGACAATTAAAATCTGATTTCTACCTAAATATTAAAAATGTCCAAAAATTGCATGAATAAAAAAAAAATTACAAAACTATATTATTAGTAGGTACTTATAAGTTATAAGTACTTACACCAGAAGAATGACAAAATGTTTTCCTACTGAGTTTATTTAAGATTAGTGTAAGAATCAATTTAAGTCACCATAGAGAAAGAAATTTCAATTAAATTTGCAAAAAAAAGAAATGAAAATAGGTATCTAATACAAATATGTATTAAGAGGCCGCAACACCAACGAAAAATCGACCTAAAAGCGTGACAAAACTGTGGGATTTTGAAAAGTTGGATTTCAATTCTGAAAACTGTTTTGAATTCATCAGTTTGTCTTCTAAGGATTGATCGAGGCGTTTATTTTAATTTTATTTTTTAGTCCTGTTATTTATCATTAAAAATCATAATTTTTAAACATTGATTATATTTTAATCTGTAATAATAAAGAAAAATGCCTCGATCGAAAAAAATGTAACTGATTTTATTACTTATAATATTTTCTTATGTTTTTTTAAAATTTAAAGAGTCGAACATAATTTCCTATCGGTATTAGCAAATGTGTTCAAGATTTCGTCTGGAACAATGTCATTAGCTAAGTCTCTCTCAATATTTATTATACTTAAATTAGTAAAGCGCTGCTGTAACGTGCTGAAAAAAAATAACTAATAGTAAAATCTTAAAAAATAAAATTACATTGATAAAATTTTATCTGATATTTGAAATTTGAATGACATGGAACTTAAGGGTGCTTAAAATAAAATTGGGGGTGCTTCAGCATCCCCTAGTACCCCCGTAGTTGAGCCACTGACTGTATTTCAATATGCAGCCACCGTGGACCTCGTAGTCTCCTGTAATTTTTTTCACTGAATATCTATATAAGTACAGAAAATCAGCTTTAAGTCGAAATACAATATATATGACCATTACATATACATTTATAATGTACTTATAAGCTCCTATTTGCATTATCCGGAGGACACTACGTGGAGGTTGGCCCTTATCGTCCCCTAAAAATGATTTTTTTTAGCAGCATAAAATCCACTATAAAACAAATGCTGCCTATTATTAAAAAGAACTGCCAACCAACCATATCGTTGACCAGCTACTGGCCAACCATTGTGATTTTTTCCACCGCCCCTGGATCCTCTACTTCTTTCAGTTTCCCTCCTATCCGTAATGTCAATCAATATGTAATGCATAGGTACGCAGAATATTATACTGTATTTAATAAACATCTTAAAAAAAAACACCAATAAAACATATTAATTTTTTAAAAACGTTTAAGACGTCTGTTTTAAACATAAATGACAATATTAGTTCGAAACGATGGTTTTTTGAATTTAAAATATTTTTATTAGGTACCTACCTAGGTATTTTCAAACCTATTGTTAGTAAAAAATATATAATATATAAAATAATTAGTTTTACGTATTTATTTAGGAATTGGTACCTATAAAAGATATTTTGAATAGGAATGTTTTTATTATTTAGTATTTTTAATTAGGTGCCTACATTATATTGTTTTATGTTTTTGTGGCAAGACGTTTGTCTATGGTATCATGAAAATATAATCCACGAACTAAAAGATATTTTTTCGATTATTATGGATATCGACTACAATTATGTACACAAATTCAGATATCAATGAAATACTCATTGAAGTATATTTTATATTATCATACTATTATGATTATTCTATTCAAGTTTAGTCATAATCGTCTTCTTGCCTACACTTGTACTTACTTTTAATCTTAATTATAACTATTTTTTCTGCTGCTTTATCACAATGATATACACTATACAGTTACATTTGTCACACACTTGATTAATATTCTTCTGCATACAATCAGAAAATCTACTATTCCACTTCTTCTCCTCTTCTGGTCAAAATCCTCTATAGGTACTTTACGCTCTTTTTTTCAGTTCAGAATTCATCGTGAAAAGACAAAATAAATAGGAACTGAATAATAAAATATAGTCTCACGTGTTTGTTAAATGTCGTATTCTAGTATTTTAAGTCACTGCGTAGTATGGAAAATAAACATAATTTATTTAATTATATGTATATAAGCGACAATATATTTCCATTTTAATATTAAAACTAAATGATAATTTTTATTTTTTTTTTTTACAAAGTCAATTAAAATATTAAGGTCACCGTTCAAATACGAATATTAGCAGTTCACTTATTATAATATTTTTGTTTCAAAACTATTTCTTTAATAATACTTGATACAAATCTAAACGCATAACAATAACATTACTTATAAAAATTAAAGCAATTTAATATAATTTCAATGTGTACTAGAAATTACAATTAAATACAATTATAAGTACAAATTTTACAATTATATTTTAATCACGATTTTACTGTTACCTATGTAACTATGTATACAAATAAGTACTAAGATAATAATAATAATAATAATAATAACATTATTTAATCCGAGACAGTAACATAATATGCTGGCTACTATAAAATAAATAAAATACCTCAGCACAAAACCGTTATACAATTTTATCATGTTGCCATTAAACAATGCATCTTCAAGCTTCTGACGAGTGTTAACTGGAATTATGAGTTGACTGATATATATTATATATATATATTATTATGATACGATATTATGATGGTATAACTTTTAATACCGATGGTGGTAAGTACATATGTGTTTAAAGTAGCTTTAAAATTTCAAAATCATTAATTGTTGACTCTATAAGCGCTGAGGTTTGGACTTTGATGAATTCATCATATATGTACCTATTCAATTATAATTAGAAAGAAACTACCTACTGCTTTGCCTCGGTTAACCGCAGATGCCTCGCACAATCTTGAAATATGTGATTTTGACCCAGAGTCTAATATTTGATCTGTGATTTCTTCCATAATGGTTGAAGAACATTTTGCTTTTGCTAATAAAACCTGATCAGCAGAAAAATTCAACGAAATTTCTCAATAATTGTAACTTTCCAGAATTAAATTATTGACTTGAACTTTTTTTATTAAAACCTTCCAATATTTGTACGAAAATTATTGTTCACATTTGTCTGGATATCAACGTGTAACATTGAATTATACTTTTATCCACATAATGAATATACCTAATACCTATGCTCTAAATCTACATTAGTAAGTACCTAGAAGAAACTTTTTCCTTTGATCGATTTTTTACTTTTTTAATATTTATTCCAATAACACTAATGTAAAATATTATAATTTATATATTTTTATATAATAAATATATATCACAAGATATTATAAATATAAAAATTTTAAAAAATTCGATTAGGTTGGTAGGTATTTAAGTTAATTTGTTTATAAATTCAAATCTGTTATGAAAATCCATAAATCCGATAAATTGCTATATAATAGAAATAAACAAATTCAATATGTACCTACCTACTAAAATTATAAAATACATTTTGGACCTCTCCGAAAAAATATCTAAATACAATCTTGGGTATAACAAACCCATAATATACCTAGTCTGTTGAAGTCCAGTCAAATTTGATAAAAAAAAAAAGAGAAAAATTGAAAATAATTCATCACATGTCGAATTTTGGTACACATATATAGCTTATTCATTACAAATTAATATAGGTACTAAAAGTCCCAAAGTCTATCCTTAACACCAATCTATCCTCAACACCTATCCTATCCTCAACACCAACGAAAAGGTGACCTAAAAGCGTGATAAAACTGTGGGAGTTTGAAAAATCGGATTTCAATTCTGAAAACTGTTTCGAATTCATCAGTTTATCTTCTAGAGATCAATCGAGGCGTTTACTTTTTTTAGCCATGTTATTTATCATTAAAAATCGCAATTTTTAAACACTGATTACATTTTAATCTGTAATAATAAAAAAAAATGACTCGATCGATCCTTAGATGATAGGCCGACATATTCAAATCTATTTACATATTGTATATCCGACTATCTAAAGGTCTACAATTTTGTCACGCTTGTTGGTCTTTTATGCAGACATTTCGTGATTACGTACGGATACGGGGCTGTTTTTAGATTAATTTTAAAATTTACTTAAAGATTCTTTATTTTGACAAATTATTTAACAAATAGTTATTAAAATTTAAAACAATTATTTTAACAAATCCGAATTTGGCATGAAATCTTTTCATTTCAACTTTCAACAAAAATTTAATATAGCAATTATTATATGTTCAAATATATTAACTTAAGTTTAATGGGACTTAAATGGATAAAATCGAAAAAGAAGGAGTCATTTTGGAGAATACTTCACAATTTCAGATTAGGTACCTATATATCAAAATTCTTATTCTAATTGTATTTTGTATCATGATACATGTTTTAAAAGTATCTTGTATCATGAATTATGGGGCATTATACATTTTTCATGAAATGTTAACGAATAAATATAAAACAATATTAAAATTGGTATAATCACATTTTAATAAATACATTTTTATTTAAATGTTATAATATTGCTTATAACAACCCCTTAAAACCGGTACACTCAATTTTTAAGGAGTTAAATATAGGCAATTTTAACACATTTTGAGAAGTTTAAAACTTTCGAGGACGTCATACACTTCAAAATGAGGTGTGCGACGTCCTCTTAATAAATCTTAATAAAACTTAATAATATGATGTGATGTAAAATAGCATACGGTGTAAATTCTCATAAAAACATATTTGAGAATTTATAATTTAATTTACTTTGGACTGTCTTCCAAGAATCTCCGTATTGTGCAGTATTTCCTGATACCTGGAAGATTATTTTTCCAACACCTATTCTTAAATCTGGAACCCCTTCCAGGTAGTTAAATATAGGCCTATTGCAATTCTAAGTCATTTCTAAAAATGTTGAAGCTCTTGTCTTGAATAGTGTCCAACACTCCAATTATTAGTGAATAAATCTATGGCTTTTGCACAAGTCGGTCTACTGTTCCATGTAATATTCATTTCTATAATTATATATTCAATGCTTTTCATGTTGGTGCTTAAGTTGATGTGATATTTTCAAAAAATGCTGTAAATTATGAAGTTCTTGTTGCATTACTAGAGTATAAGGGATTTAATAACTCCCTTTTATCATGGTTTGAATTGTTTTTAATACATACCTGTAGACCTTAGTGGGTAAAATTATTTGGTGAAAAATCAGATATATTTATGGTCACATCGGGTGTACTACAAGGACATTTATCAACCATGATTTTTCCCTGTTAATGCCAAGTCTGTACTCCAACACTGCCGTTTACTATGTTTCGTAGGTGACATGAAATTATTTATAAAAATATAACTGCTTACTGCTGTTCTAAGTGATCTTGACAGATTTGTCAAACTGAGTGAAACCCATGGTTTGGCATTTAATATTGGTAAATGTTGTTTTATGTCTTTTACCAGCAGTCGGTCTACTATAATGTTCACCTACACTATGAATGAAATTAAACTTCTCTCAGTTGACTGTATATGAGACTTAGACTTTATTTTTGTGCCTTCCCTCTTTCCACGTACCACATTGATATTACATGCAAAGTTTCTAAACTATTAGGATTCTTTACGAAAATTGCAAGTAAATTCAAGTTTAAAACTTCCCTTAAATCTCTTTATTATGCACTTATTAGACCTATTCTTGAATATGGGATCCTCATTGTGCTGTTTGTCGTCAACTTAAACGTGTTCAAAGAAAATTCCTTAATTTTGCTAGTTACACTTTAAAAATTCCTTGTCCTCCTCAAGACTATTTATCTATTCTTACTAAACTTAAATTATCCTTTTTGGCTGACCGTTATTACAATCATATTTCCTTCTTCAAGAATCTTATTTCTTGTACTATTGATTCTCCTTCTCTCCTTTCACTAGTTAATTTTATATAAAATAAAATAAATCAAATTATAGGCTGTCATTTCAAAATGAAAACTTAATATAGTTTTAACAACTAAGGAAGGGGGATAAATATTTTTAGGTTTTGAAAAGTTATAAAATTAAATATAGGTACAAATCACTTTCTAAAATTTTTTTGCAAAAATTATTAAATTTTATACTTCTAGATATACTATCTTATAAAGAAAAAAAATTATTCTGTATATATAATATTAAGAAATATTGATTAATTTGTATCATTAATTATTGTATCACATCTTTTAATAGGTAGACATTAAATGAAAATTTTGATAATATTTTAAACACTCTTAATGACATTTAAATATATTAATTATGTATTTAATAATTAAAATGATGTACAAAAAATATATACTTATATAAATAAAATCATAAATATTATGATACATAAAATTGATAGTTGATAGCTGAATAGTTGATCAACACTATATAACAAAATTTAAACATTTAGATAATGAAATATCAAATTAATACCTACTAAACGTATTAATTTTAATTTTTATGTACTTAAAATAGCTTTACAAAACTGGTTATTTCGTTTTTTTTTAAAATTCATACAAGTATATAACATTTTTAACATACACAATTGAATTGAATAAATTTATGTTCTAAAAGAAAGAGTTCATTAAAAAAAAGTATATTAAGTTGCAGGATACATAAATTATCGAGATTAGAATTAAAAATAAATATGGATTAACATACAATATTTCAAAACATAAAATGTGAATTCAACATAATAGTTACATTTTAATACTAAAATTATAATAAATTAAAATAAATATTATTCATTTTTATAGGTAACTAAGTATTTAAATGTTACTTGAATTTTAGCCTTACCTTATAAAATGATGCATATTAATCAGTTGATTTATTTTTATAACATTACAAGTTGAAATCAGATAACACTAAGCTTAATTTTCTATAATATTTACAATTATATTATTCTTCTTCTCCTTCGCCTTCTTTCCCAACTATTTGGGGTCGGCCAAAATATGATCATATTTACAATTATATTATTAATTATTATAAATAAAACTTCTAGGGAGTATAACAATGATTTGACATTTAAATAGGTAAGACTGCTAAATATTTAAATCATCGCAATACATTTCATGTTATTACACAAAAATTTTGATTGATCCTGTGTGCATATACTAATGTAACTAAAGATAATGATTACATTCATTCAAGGTTTTCCAAATAAAACATTATATTATTAGATTTTCAAAGTATAATATAAATATTCACAAATTTTAATAACTCAATATTTTATTTTTGAAAATACTTTACCACATAGAATGTATATTTCAAGAAAAAATTTATTCAAAGATAGATAATTATTAAAAGCTGAAATGTATTATAGTATAATATTATGTTATTTTAATCTTTCAATAATGAATAATACATATAATAAGAAACACAGTATTTTTAGGTATATTATTGCAATATTATAAATAGAAATATATAGAAATCAAATATGGCATAAAATATATAATAATTAAATTTACTTTGTAGGATTTCATTAGACAATATAAATTTAGTATTCATAAAATATTCGTATATGCACAGGAAAATGTATTAATAAATAATATACTTTGGACAAAAAGTATACATGTTTCCATGAATAACACTCTTGATTATGTTTGGTAACTTTTTGACGAACCTTGTCCTAAAGATAACCCATCATCTTCACTACTAGTTTTTTTAATAAACGATGGATTTAATGAAATAGCTTCATCCATAACTTGCACGGTTTTACTAAACTCTATTTTATTAGTCACCTGTAAAATTACAAATCGTATAATATAATAAGTTAGTAAAAACATCCTTTTCATTGTTATACTTCCAGGTTTCTATACTTTGTAAGATTTATTATATATTTTATAGGTTTTTTTTAATCATGAGCCAAGTTATATTATAAGAAATAGAAATATATTGTATAATTTTTCATATTTTTAAAATTTGTAATAATGACATAAAAAATCAACCTAAAAGCTAGATAAAACTGTAGGACATTGCAAAGTCAGATTTCAGTTCTGAAGTTTTAAATGAAAAAAAAATCAAATTAAAGAGTACAAATAACTTTCTGAATAATAATTCACAAAAATTATTTATACTTCCAGAGATATAATATAGCAGTTAAAAAAATAAATAAAAATCACCCTGTATACTATAAATTGCTCATTGGCTAGTATTTAGGTGGCTTAAATTATGTTCTTGTTGTAGAGTGCTTTATAAAATATTTAGTTGGAGATAGAATATTGCTTAAATGACTAATAGTTGGTAGTCGGCACATTGTGCAATATGTATACCATGTTTTTACAGATATAGCCGTAGTGTACATTGTACTTGGAGATGTACTGAAAATGATAAAGTCAAATAGGTATTATGGCAACAAATTATTAGTACAGGCGAACACAACAGAGATGTAAGGATTCTAAACTTTGTATAGAAACCTAATTATATAACTTATTTGATATATCTATATATATGAACTTACTTCATTTAGTATTGCTTTAAGAACACAAGAGTTTTCATATTTTTTAGGTGAATCATTAAACAAAACGGTTCCTTCTTTTTGGTTGATCTTCCCATTTATTTCATGTGTCTCGATCTAAAATAGTAAATATGTATAATCTATAACTTTAAAGATTGTTGAAAAAATACCATAATCTTTAGAAGATTTTCTGCTTCTGCTCTAGGAATATTGATTCTTTGTGATAAATCAGAAATTGACATATTCAAAAAAGTGTTAGTCAATTTATGTATATTCTTCTTGTTTAATGATTTCACAACCTGTTTGATTAAACCTTTATTCTTGTCTCTAAAAATGTATTCAAAATCTAAGTCACTTTTATTGTTAACTAAAAATATAAAATCTATTACAAACCTTTGATAGATATCATAGTATTTAGTGATTGTTCTTTGTAATTCCATAGGATCTCCACTTTGATAAGCTGGTATTATATCCAAGTAAGCTTGACACACAGGTTTGAGCACACGTTCGATGAGGGGTGGTGATAATTTTGGAAGTGTAGGTACTGTCCCTAAATGTATTAATGAGACCAAAACAAACTTTTTATATGATTCTACCATGACTTGAGACATCACAGGAAGTAAAGTTGTAAGGGCAATTTCAAAGAATTGAATTGCTCTTGGAAATTGTTTCATTGCAGTGTAGATAACTCCGCCCAAATAGTAATAACTTAAAAAGTATTTTGGATCAAATATAAATCCAGGCTGAAAAACAAAATGATTATTTGATATTATAAATTTTCAAATTAAAATAACTGTTTGACAGGTTTGTACATTTAGTATTATCATACAAGATTAAATATATAAAAAAAAGTGGCAAGTAGAAGCACATTTTTGCTCATAGGCTATAGTATGTATAGAATTTTGAATGGAGCTCAGTATAATATTATACATAACTATCGCTGTCATCACTGTATATATTTTTTTAGATTCTGGTAGATGTCCCTGGATTTATCTTTGCTTTAAATATTTAATAATAATTTACATAGGTACCTATATACTGATATTATCTGAAATCAAAAGTATCACCAAATTTCCACTGTCTGTATTTAGATGTCTTTATTTTAATTTACATCATCATAATATATATATATATTACCTTAGCAATATAATTATTATCACAACCTTATTTTTTATTTAAAATTGTTTTATAAATGTATTAAAATGTCCTGTTATAAAAAGTAGTTTTTCTTTAAGCTTCAAAGAAAAAAACTGTTAAAAACAAAAAAATAATTTAAAATTTACCAAAACAACCAACTTTTTCTACAAAAAAAATTGTTCCTAGAAAAATGAAAAAAATAAATATCATTGTAAAACTAATAAATTACTTGCTCCAATAAAAATCAAACACATTTTTTTCATTGTACATAAAATACATTCTTTGACATGAGTACTTTGAAATTTTCGCATTGAAAAGTATGTTGATATCTGAGGATTAGTCCTTAGATAATTCATTGGAATAAGTGTGACATTAATAATGAATGTATACTAGGTATGTATTTTCATGAATATATAACCATAAATTTGTTATTATGATTACACAAACATGGTCATTTCGAATGGGTATTTAAGACACTAATATTTAACTTTAATATAACTTATTTTATTTAAAAAAACAAAAATGTTTATAGATGCAACAACTTATATTTATTGAAAAAACATATTTAAAAGATTTAAAAAATACATCTAGTTTTATTTAATCACGTTAAAAAAATACTTTTATAAAATAAGTAACAATATTCAAAACTACAAATAGTGTTAAGAGAAAAACGTAATAAAAATCTTTATTTATCGTTTTATAACTTAAAAAAAAAAATTAAAATACTCCATAATGATTGTTATCAATTTGACAATATATTTCGCTAAGAAAATCATTTTTTTTTTATAAACCTTATGTTTTTATTAAATACATATTTTGTATAAATAGTTAGAATAATATAATTTTAATGATTTTCGATTGAAATTATCATTAAAAAATTTACGACAGGCCATTCTGTCAATAATTATGCCAGGCCACCAGAAATCTTCTCAGTTTGCCGTCAGACTAGCCTCTAGATAGTACTATGCAGATTTATTGGGTCGATTTGATGAGGAATTAATGAAAAAAAACGACCCAACTTGACGAAGAAAAATTTATCTTCCATCATGAAAAAGTACTAGTAGTTCATTCATTTAAAATCATTAACATCAAAGCTGGAGAGAATTACCCTACAAATTGCTTCCTTATCCACCTTATTTGCCAGATTTGATCCCTAGCAAATTTTTTTAGTTTCCAAACATGAAAATATGACTTGGTGGAAAGCGATTCACATTAATTGAGGAAGTCATCACCGAAACAGAGACCTATTTTGCAGTTTGATAAAATGCATTTTTGGGATGACTTAAAAAATCTATTGAACTAAAAGAAGATTATGTAAAAAAATAAAAATATATGTATTTAAATAAGTTGTGTTATGAACTGTTAGATTTTCAAACCAAATTGAACTCATAATTGGAAATATTCGAACTGAATTAAACATAATATAACGAGGTTCGAATAAAAAACCAAGAGAAATTAAGACAAAATTTGTCGAAAAAAAAAAACGCTTAGGTATATAAATAAATTTATTCTATTTTAATATATTTTTTCCAGATAATCCACAGTAATGAGTATTAAGAAAATATTTTTTGTTATCGACTACCTATTAACAATCAATATAACAAAATATGATATATCAACATTTTTTTACAAATAGATACTTAATTTACTTCTAAATAAAAAGCAATTTTTATAATGATTTAAAATATTATCAATTTGTTTTACTGGTTTGCGACATAGGATATAATATATATACCTATCAGTGTTTTGATAATTGTATAAGAAAAAAAAAGAGAAGTTCTCAAGATGCACCATATAACTAAATTTACCGGACAAAACAACAAGAGTTAAGATGGCAAGGATTTGGCAATCTATTTCTTATTTATTTTATGAATTAATATGTATTAGATAATTATTTAGGTTAACCAAATTTTAAATATATTAAAATTAATTTAAATCCTTTGAACTGTACATAAAGTTTAGTTAATGTTTGATATTTAAATAGAATATTTTGATTCAAGTTTGAATAAGAGAGTTTTGTTCGATTTGGGTTTGTTAAAATTTAAAGTAAAAATAAAACAAAACTAGTTATACAAGGGTCTTACAAAATATACAATGTATTTCTTAAAAGTAGATTCGACTGATGATTATTTTCAGTATTTCAATGTAGTTATCTAAAAATCATAAATACAGAGAATGATAATGGAACACATTTACTTCAATAAAAATTAAGCATTTAAAATTCGCCGTGTATTTGTAGGTACATACAACTTTACAAAGTTCTACCAAATATAGGTGTTTAAAAGGCACGCCACAATCAAGTTTCTAGTTAGTCATTAAATGCATTGTAGTATTTACTTGAGTATTTAGAATAAAAGCCTCTACACTAAAGTAGGTATGTGTATATGTTAATTAAAATAAATATAATTAGGTTCCAAATTTCAAATATAATTCTAAATAATTTTTTTTTAAACATCATACTAAAAAATAATGGTTTTTAATATTTTTTTGACTCTTCTCTCCTACGACACATAATGTCACGAGATACAATTAACTTGTCGCTCACCTATTATAATAGATACATTTTCTCAATACAATACTATTTATTTATTTATATGTACATATCTAAATACTCCAAATTAAAATTACTATATTATATTATACCTAATTACTTAAATTATAAAACACATAATATAGTGCATTACTACTTACAACATCTGTTCCCAATATATATATATCCTGATTCAGGAGCCTTACGGCAGGCAAGAGATTATTGGAAATTAAACAGGCTTGACATAAAAGACAATGAAGTTGAGTTAATTGATAAGGCGCCTCTTGCAATTTATCAATAGCTCGCCTTATAATTGGAATAGAATACATAGGCTTATCTACGTCTTTAAGATTAGTCATCATAGATTTCATTACATTAAACACTGTAAGATATAGACAAAACAAAAGGTTAAATGAAAATAAAACCACACATAAAAAGCAAATATAGTAATTAACTTACATGGATCAGCCAGAGCTCTAAGTTCTTGTTCACTGACAGAAATAATAAAGTCATTAATCTGTGTTGCTATTGCCATATGATACTGAAGTCCCGGTATATCAAGTGGTTTTTGAGCAGTAGCTTTAACACCCAAAACAGTAAGAACTGTAATTGAGTGTTCGTGAACATCGAGTGCCTCGAGAACACCATCTAGATTAGAAACATAGTTATGCAGTGTTTCCGATTGTTTAGATAGGTATTCGGTTAGTTCTCGATTGTCGCCATCTGAAAATTAAGATTATAAAAATCAATTATTATCATTTATACTAGGTACTTAGGTAGACTCTATAATGATAGGTACTAAAATAATGTTTTAACATTGTATAAAATTCCAGACAGGGGGTCCTGGAGGGGGGAAGCAAGTAGCCTCCCAAACAAAACACCAGTAGGAATTTTAAAGGTTTAATCGACAAAAACAGAAAGTTGATAATATTTTTTTTTTTGTTTATTTATGTTTCAAAGATGTATTTTGTCCAAGCCACCCCCACCCACCACACAACTAGTTACTTCAGGCCAACTTTGGGTAATTTATAAAATTAATAATGAAATATTAGTTTGGACAATTTACAGAAAATATTTTGATGAAATCGATATAAGTACCTATCTAATAGATACCTAACTTGTGTTGTGAAATATAAATTGAAATTAAAAATAGTAAATAACAACATTGAAGAATCAACAAATGTGTCCCCAAGATCGATCTACTCGGTAGGTGGTCGGTTTGTATAACCATAATATTTCGTCACGAAAAGTAGTCGGTAAGTTAATAATTTACTGTACGGTATAATTCGTGTGGCGTACTCACCTACGTTGGACAAATTTCGGACGGTCAACACGAACTGATCGAGTTGAGGGATCGTCATGGTGCTATCCATGTTTTGATTACAGACAAAGTTGTAACACCGACGCAGTAATAGCAAAATGTCTACGGGACGGCCAATTGACAACTCTTACGACGATGATGGTACGAATGTGAAACGGCGGTGTTCGATCTGGCAAAACGTTCGAGCGTTGTTATAGTTCATAATAATATAGAGTTGTAAAAACTTTAAACGTTAAACGATATATACATATATATAATTATAGAAGAAAAAATCTAACAAAAAATAGGTATCATATACTTATTGATATTACAATTTACTAAATAAATTTTTACCACCACTAATCAGTAAATATGTTCCGGATGAAACACAGAATACGAGTTTTCATAACCTAGAAAAAGTTTTTTTATTCACCAGTCACCACCAATTTATTTACCAACGCCGCACATCAGCAACCGAAGTGGTTATATGTGGTTACAAATTGAGATAATATTATTTTAAATCGTGGTCATGAATGATAACAACCATAATGATAAGTAAATGGTATATTCTGCTGATAAGTGATAATATAAAATAAAAACATTGTTAAAAGTATTTAAAATATCATAGAGTAAGAACTTACTCTATGATTTATATATTGCACTTGGTTTTTAATTTTAATTATAGTTGTATTTAATTATGGGTACAATATTAGTGTACGTGGTGTAGTTTATAAATTACATTTTTATTCAACATTAGAATATTCAAGCCACAGACGACGAATTTGTATCTAAAAGAGTTCCCAGTGTACTCAAATTCTATTTAGAAAAGGATAAGGTAATTTACCTAGATATATAAATAAATAATTTAAATTTAAAATTTAAATAATGATTAATTATTACATTTTTTAGGATGCACTGAAGGCAGATATCTGAGTTTTATACTAAAAATATTTTGAAATGATATGTGTTTTCACACTCATTTAGAATAAAGAGGCTTAAGGACAAATATAGAAAAAGAAGTTGTATTAAATAAAATACATTTTTTGAAGGATATTGTACACAACTGTTTTTAGACATGATATAATTAGCAAGATCATAACCATTTCAGAAGGAGTTTACAAAATTTACCCAATGAATGGAAGTTGGCCAACTACAACTATTGAGGCTTATTGTTTTAAATGGCAATTAATTGTTAAGTTCTTACCTATATTTACAACGTTCCATTTTAAAACCATATCAATCTGCAAGAATATAAAAATACATTTATAATATACATATATATAATATAGGTATATTGGTGATTTAATAATTACCTATTATTTATTGGGGTTTTTTTGAATATTTATGTGTAAAATTTATTTTATAATCAAATTAAATACTTGTTCCAAAATTTAACCTTCTAGTAGATATTAATAAATTATGTTCAAAATACACTTAAAAGTGCTTTCATTAAGTGTCTATGCCTAGTTAATCTGAAAACATTTTAATGTAACTATCAATAAAAATTGAAGAAATGCATAGGTACCAGCTAAGGTTAAAAAGTATACAGATTACAGAAAATGCATTTTAAATACATTTCTGGGGGAGTTTGAACATAGATAATTTTGTCTACAATATTGTGTCAAAATCTGTTTTTTTTTTAATTATAACTATTGCCTGAGAACAATTTTTTTTATCGCAGAACAGTTTTGTTAACAAATATTGTAATTGCAGAACAATAAAAGTGGACACAGATTTATTTTTAAATTATAAGAATATTTTTTTCTTAAAATTTCATAATAATTGCCTATGCAGAACCCTCTAAAAATCATTGCTTGGTGTTCTCTTAAGTTATATATAGGCAATTTTTAGAAAATTTTAAGAAAAATGAAAATCTAACAATTGAAATCCTGCGATGTTCTTTTCATACACTGAAGAATTGAGACTATTCGCTCCTTTAATTATATTATTGAGAGATAATGGAGTTAACCGATTGCCGCCCCATATTCTCCCATTGGGGGATGGAGTGGACATTAGAAAAGACAGAGACACTAGGGAAGTTTTTATTTGGTCATTATAATTACTCATCCTAATCCCAACAGTCCCGCATGATGCGTACTCCGATAACGATTTTTAAAACGTATATAGATTTTTCATTGCTTACTCGAGTAATTGAACGAGCCACATTTTTCATTTTCATGTTTTATTCTATAAATAAAACCATTTAAAGTTTCCAACATTTAAACATAAATATCTAATTAAATAAAAACGATTTTTTAAGTGTTTCGATCATTCCCCTCATAAATCTTATGGAAAATTCAAATATTTTGACAAAATTAAAATTGATGAACTCATTGTAACGTTCTGATGGAATTATTAGATTTGTCTATTTGGGTGACATTTGTATGCGGGTGTTTGTAATGGCTTCCCGTATCATCTAAGTCTCGCACACACCTAAAATCGTACAAAAAAAGTATAATAAATTGCCTATAAAAAGGAGTATAATAATACTCCTTAGAATCGTGTGTCGTGGAGGCTCAAAAAAAACTTTTAATATAAAAACATAATAATGTTGTAACATAAATTAATAGTTTCGTGTTTTATTGTTCAAAAGAATGGAGTCAAAATTTCGTCTTCAAGCTCTAAATCTTGAGGTATAATACCTAGTTCTAGAATTTTATACACGTTCTCCTTTACTTCTGTAAAACAAATGAGTCATATTGTTTATAATTTAAAAATATAAAACATTGTATGGTTGTGAAAACTTTATAATTATATTAATATATATTAATAATATATAAATATATTTGTTTATTCATACAAGATGTGGATGTATGCCATACTGTAGCGGTGACTAGAGAAGAACCGGTTCTAAAACACCGGAACCGTTGAAAAATTTGGGAACCTATGAGAATAACAGAGGTTCTTCCTTATCGGTTCCAAAATGTAATTTTCATATAGAAAATTAATTTAATATAATATAATAGCTATTCATCTTGCGATTTCATTGTATTTTTTGTAATTAAATCTATTATTATAATGATTCTAATGTATACTCGTGTTTTCGTAGTATGCGTATTTATGTTTTTATGTAGCCCACCACTATCATTAACAAAGTATTGGCTTTGAGACAAACACATATTTATCTATGCCGTTTGGCAGCGGCCAATGTTTTCAACCCGTACCAACTTATTGGTGTATGTACTATTATTACTATTATATTATATTTATGTGTATACCTAGACCTTCAAATATTTCACACCAGTAAAAATATCCATATTTTATTTGAAATCGATGAGAAACCGGGACTGCATATTTTTTATTTAAAAATATAACCGATACCGAATCAGAACAGTTGCATTTTTTCACTAAAAACCAGGACCGGAATCAGTACCGATTATATCAAGATTCCAGTCCCTGCACTGTAGCAAAATGACTCGTGATAATGACGTATGATGTGTGACATGATATAATATTATGACAAATGATATTATGTGACCACACAGAAGTGATACCTACGTGTTATGCCTGTGAACGGTCGGACGGACTTTTTTATGGATATTTTCTGTTTATTACATAAATTTAGGGGCAAATCCAAGTGGAGTTTTAAGGGTTGAAATTTGAAACCCTTCCTAAATTAAAAAAAAAAAAAAAATAATAAGAAAATTAAGGGCTTTACTTGAAAATGTTTAAAGTCATTTCAAAATTTCCCGTGAAATTAAAAACAAAATACAATAGGATATGTGTTACATTCACATAGTATCTTAATTCTGTTATCGTTAAATTATATATAAATATTTAAAATACAAGTCACACGGACGTCGGACGTCTTTATATTTTAAATTGTAAATTAATATATTATTAGGTTGGTATTGTTATTGTAAAATTATGGAATAGTAAAATTTGGGCTTAAAATATTACTTAAGTCGAAACTATTTTTTTAATGAAAAATAAATACCCTTTAAAATAAAGGTAACTACCCAAAGATAATTTTTATTTTAATCAAATTTCTTTTATCAACCTATTGTATTATACTAATTATTATACCTACCTATATATTATAAATTTAAATTAATATTGCTCTTGTACACACCGATAGGTACGTAACGACAGAATGACGAGTAGACCTAAACCTACGCGAAATTGATTTTGATTTGATTTGGTTCCTTAAGGAGGCGCAAATTAGTTTACCGATTTGTACGTTAGAAGAAAACAATAAAAAAAAAACCCCTTGAGTTATGCAACTAAACGTACATAAACAAGTATATTGATTAACAGTACAAAACCAAAGTGAAGCCCTGTGTGTCCGGTGACTTAACATACACCAATAAACATATTAGGTTGCGTGTGCACATTTTACGATGAGAAAAAGATAGAAAACGATATCAGAAAAATTATAATAATATCAACTTTATTTACTAAAACACGCTGTTGATCATTATCTATAATATTATTTATAAACCTTGTTGTTGATCGACGCACGGGTTGGGATGGAATCTGTGATTATGAACAATACCGTTGAAACCTATGATATGTGTTAAAATTTATTCAAACCTATGTTACCCAAATGTTGGGATTAGTTGTAACAAAAAAATTCTCAAATTTAAATTACCTAATTAAAATTGATGTATTTATTATTAAAATACTACCTATAGTTTTTTTTTTTATCAATAAACTACTAACTAGACAACATTATCTATATCTGTTTGTATAAAAAGAAAAATTAAGACGTGATAATTATTTCGTGAGATATAAATATAAAATGTGTTACAACTATCTTCTGTCTCTCCTACATTTTGTAATTTAGAAAATTCGTGGGTTGAGAACACAAAAGTTCTATGTCTGATTTATACGTTTTTCAGGAGAGCGTTTTTACAGCATGATGTTTGATTTTTTTTGTCAGTAGGTACATCCTTCGGAGATGATTATAACATAAATAAATGCTAAAACATCTATTTTATCGTAGTTGTCATTAGATAAATGTAGAAAAGCAACACAAAGTTATAATAACCAATCAAAAACCATAACAATATTGAGTTAGAACAAAAGAGTACCTATTATCACTAACACATTTATGTACGCACAAATAATTAATGCACGATAGAACTTATTTTGTTCTCAATCATGATCACAGAATATAATATTGTGATGTACAAATTATACAATATTATCGAAATGATACCAATAGACTATAATAATTATTGTAAAAATTATAAAAAATATTCCATTGTGGTTAACTCTTGTTTACTTATAAATTTTAACGTATCAGTGATATCATCAGTGGTTAAAGTGGAATATATTTGCAGAAAAAAGGCGTCCCCTGAACCAGTACCATAATATTTTTTTAAATATTTATATAAATTTAACTTTTAATCCATGTTATTATTGACCTAATTTGTAAAAATTTATCACGGACGTATATATGTATATACC
>JAIPRL010003994.1:26506-41936 GCA_025469235.1 Pemphigus obesinymphae | reverse complement strand
GGAAGGTGGGAGTAAGTGAAGAAGATGCGGGAGATAGAGTTAAGTGGAAGTGTAGGACCAGGGTGGCCGACCCCAAATAGTTGGGAGAGAAGGCGAAGGAGAAGAAGAAGAAGAAGAAGAAGAAGAATATTTTTTTTATTGTATTAATTTCAGACCAGCAAAAAGTGCATTAAAAAAATTCAGAAATAAAAAATACATTTATAGATTTAGTTTCTTATAGATTATATTTTTTCCTAATGTAATTCTTATACATAATACATTTTTTTACTATAAATATTTTCAGTTATTTTTATAAAATATAGAGCATTTTATAAGGCCATTTTTTTAAAGTTTTTGAGTAATTTTTTTGGGTTTTTTAGGTCATTAAAATCCTAGTCCTAGGTATAATATTTATATTAATATGGCACCTAACTATAATTTTATATTCTAAGCAAAGTGGTGATCTTTGTTTTTTTTAAATAATTTTTTGACAAGACAACTTGATGAAATTATTACCTAGATTGTGTATTTTCTATTGTGTGATCAGGAAGGTTTATCAGGCATGATTATATTTACGTACATTCAACTTTTCAAATCCAATATTTTTCTCTAACACCACTTGAGATGGACATTTAAAAAATACTTTTTCACATTTGAAATGAAATCGTCTACTATAGGAAAGTATTTTCTCATTTCTTCAGCTACTCTATGAAGAGTATGAGCTAAACAAGTAAAATGTTACATAAATAAATCACATTTTGTGATTGAAAAGCTATATTCTAGAGATCATGAAAAAAAATGCAAAATCCTATACTATCCTAGACCTAGACTATACCTAATGCATGTAAACTCCTATGAATAGAAATCCGTATTATTCAACCGATCGATACTAAATTGTATATACCTACGTGTTCTCCATTTTCTACTATACTAGGTACTACTAATATATATACTTGTACATTAATTACCAATTAATTTTTTCCAGAAATTGTAATAAAAATAAATATCCAATAATTTTAAAAAGTCTTGTGTCAATTTCATTTTGTATTATCGTGTAATCACAATATTTGTTAAAAAAAAAAAACATGTTTACGATTTTTTCATTATTATCAACTTGATAATATCGTAGAAATATGAAATGTTAGTTGATAATAATGAAAAATACTAATACCTACAAGTTTTCCATTGAAAATGTGTAGGTATGATGCCCATGACCTCTTAAGAGAATGCTATACATGCGTTTTAACAGCATTAAAACACATTCTCGCTTTATAAGTTCAACTTCTCTCCTGGTTATCGAAGAATCAAAGTTTAAACAAAATATGATATATGAAAATATTTACTATGGACAAACATAGAGGCTTTTTAATAATAATAATTTTTCAATTTTTTTTTTCAATTTGACATTTTTCAATCACAAATTTTAGATGTTTAATTAATATTTATACTTATTCGACAAAAACTCTATGCTCGGTCTTAATTTAAATTTTCGTCTTTTATTCAGTGTAATTATTGCACTTTTATGATAATTTTTGACCAAACTGAGATCAGAAATAAGCCACAAGTACTTTCTGAACAAATTTTATTATATAACAATAAAACGTGTTATAGACATGAGACTATTTTTAGATTACTTTTAAAATCTATTTTAATATTTTTTAATTGGTAAATTTTCATTATTCAAAAAATTTCTTAAAAATCGCCTACATAGAACCTATTAAAAATGGTTTGTATAGCATCGTCTGAATAAAATACATCATGTTCATAATATTTAACTAAAACTTTTTTACATTTTTGATATACCTACATATTATATTGTATTTCTTACATATATCAACAATGTACACATGTAAAATATGAAAAAATATATATATATAATAAAATAATAAAATTGAATAGGCTAAAATTTAAAATTCAGGTATCATATCACGCATGTGTCGTATACAGTTTTTTCGATATTTTTCGGCCAAATACCCAGTATCTCCACCGAATATTGTATACTAGTATAGTATACGACTTATCTAAGTTATTGGTGTATGCAATGAATGGATTTGTATCATTCTTGCACATAAATGTAGACTAAGATTTTCTTTATAAGAAATTGGAATAAAAGCAATTTACCTGAAAAAAAGGAGATATATAGATATTGCACGGGACCTGCAATTGGTCTATAACACAATATTCAAAAATAAAAAGACTATTTTGGTGTTGAGTAACTTGTAGAATTATTTATTTAAAAATACTATTCATTAATTTTAATTTTGCATAATAATTATGGTAATTATTACCAAAAAAATTCATTGTTTTGATCATTTTCATAATAAATTTAATTTTGTTTACCATACTGAGTATTTAATATAGTTATAGAGTTATTTTAAAGTTTTTAATGTTAACATTAATAATTTTCAAGTTCCTATTACCCGAGTCATTCAAATAAAGGTAATGTTTATCTTTGAATTAAATGTATTTGAAAAATTTAGCGAAAAACTCTAGAAGCGGGATAAATCCGAGTTCTATAATATCCCTAATATTAAAATGTTAATTATGATCAAAATAATGATTTGTGAAATTATCCTCAGGTGGCTTACGACACCCGGGCTTACCGGAAACAACAGAAGCAGCAGAACACGCTGCTGCCCATAGGTGATCCGGCCATTCTGTGGAGGCACACAGTGTGCTTGAATACCATTGTACACCGTCTACAATATACGCTGACGGTGGCCGTGTGCGCACGAGTGCCTAGAAAAACCACCTCGTCGGCTGGTATCGAGTACTATTACGAAAATAACGATACGATAGAATTTGGATTCGACGATGGATCAGACCAAGAGTACGACTTGCAGGTTCTGTCCCGGCACGTGCACGTGAGTATTTTTTTTTTATTTATTTGTATATATATAATATATATGTGGAGTAGCCGAATTGGTTCCTATTTAGAAATTAGTCTAATTTGACTCCCATATGATGACTCAGCATCAAAATCTTGTTTACTGTAAACGTTAGCCAATTTCGGTCAATTATTTAAAAAAATCACGTAAAATCTATATCGTGTGAAAAATAATTTTTAAAAATCAATGTGTCGGATACACTTTTACTCATTTACCTTGATTTTATCATTGATTATAAATGGTATAATCTATGCTAATTGCCTAATGATATTACATATAGGACGATAATATCAAATAGGTATGTACAAATGGGAAAGGAGATGAAAAATTTTAACATTAAAAAAATATCAGTACCTAAATTTTGTTAAAATTCGAGAAACTTAATTTACTATGTAATGTACAAGTACTACTAGTATGTAGTAATTTATGTGCATGATACTATCTGCGTGGGAACCAATTCGGCTACAACCTGAATAATAATGGATTCAAAAGGGGAACCAATTCGGTAACAACCATATAGGTAGGTTACCTATATAATATACTTATATCGAAGGTTTTGCTGCGAATGCAGAATAATGAATTGTGGAAAAAGGGGGGGAGAGATGTCGCTTTTTTTAAACTTTTTTTACAAAAATGTGATCAGGAAAAGCGTATTTAATAGGGAGAACATTTTTACCAATTTTTACTCGCTCGTTAAATGCAAAAGGGAAAACTATATCGAAAAATGGTTACTCGTAAACTTTAAATTTCTATAGTTATATAACTTTTCATTTTTAAGAAATTAACATATTCCATGAAGCCTAGATCTATGAATTATGTGATGCCCCTCCCCATGGGAGGCAAAATTAATTTGAATAACCCGTAGTAAAAAAAAATCAACATGTTCGATTGATAACAGTTTTGATCGGGAGTTATCGGATAGACAACGAATAAAAAGTCAAGTGACGTTAAATGTATTTTTATAATATATAATATTCTAAGGTCGATATTCAATATGCCCTTAAAATAATCTGGAATGCACTGACCCGATGTACAAAAGTCAAAGTGATTTATCTATTTATTCGTATGGTATATACAATGGTTACAGATAATTTAATTTGGAACAGAGACTTAAATAATTTTAAATATTTAATTATTTTTATATGCAGAGATATGTCATAATTACAAATAGGTACCTCTATATTATATATTTATGTGTATTGTGTAATGTATACATAATATATATAATATAGGTATACTAGAATCATTTATCAAGTAAATTTGTTAATCTTAATCTTTATAATTAACATTATTAAAATATAAAAAAATATATATATATATAGGACATAGGTTAAGAAATATTTGTAAACATAAATCATGAAATATATATTATATAATATTATAATATATATTTTTTTTATTAAAACATATGTTTTTACTCATGAATTAACATTATTATATTGTGGCGTGATATAAAAGCTTAAAAAAAAGTACAAAAAATAATCAGCACATATTTAAATTTTGAAGACATTGAATATAAATGTATACATAATATAAAAATTAAGCAGACCAAGTAAAATAGTAGAGAAGTTCGTATTTTTAAGACACTAGCCTACTCTTCAGATTTAATGGGATATGCACAGGGAATTTTGTTTAATACGGATGAGTTATTATTGTCGTGTAAAATTAAGTTAAGAGAACGTTACACCAATAGTAACGTTACTCAGTAGTAAAAATATGCCTACGTAAAACAAACGAAATTACCTCTTAAAATAACTTGAGAGTTAACAGACCTATTATCAAATATTTAAAGAATAATATTTTGGAAACAACTTTATTGGTGTTTTATAAAATATTTATTAATAAGAAAATTAATGTAATTTAAATTTAAAAAATAAGGTTTTTGTACATTGAACAATATAATTAAAACATCGCGAAACACTAATGAGGTCGTCTCAAAAATATTGTTCTTTATATATTTTATAAGTGTAAGTATGACCTCTAGAACCATTTAAATATTCCTTTTTGTTTATTTTTCATAAACATGTTTTTGAATAAATGTCTCGATTATAAGACAGTCAAATGTGGTACGGATGTAGGACTATTTATAAATTACTTTTAAAGTGTATTTTAACATTTTGTAGTAATTGTTAACTTTCATTTTTCAAAAATTATCTGAAAAGTTACCTATACATAACTTCTTAAAAATGGATGGTATGGCGTTTTCTCAAGAGAACACCCTATACCCGCATTTACAGTCTCCGTCTAACCAACTGAAAATATAGGAAATTTACATTCGCTATTCTTATAACAACTTTTTTATTTCTAATATTAGAATTATAATATTATATATTTACTTATTACCAAATTTATAGACATGACCATTGTCTATGCTATAACGTCGTTTTTCCCGAAATTTTAAAGAAAAATATATCTATCTATTATTGGGATGATTATTGATTATGATTATTATTGGAAAGAAGCAATGATTTAGACCTAAAAGCCTGACAAAACTAAGGGTACTTACAATATTCCTATTTTATATCTAAAAATCTAATAAGATCCTATAGAATTTTTATTAAATAAAATTGGGAATCATTTTTTTATATTATGTTTTATTTTCATAAAACAAAGGTTTTAGTAAATTTCCAAAAAATAAATCTTCTTATACAATTTTTTTAGCAAAAAATTAAAAAATTCTGTTTCCAACATACAGAAACTATAGAATCATAATATATTTTCAAATTTCAAATAAAAAAATTCCATGTTGTCTTAATTTTGTCAATATTTTAGATTTAAATCAATGAAATAATTCTACTCGTATGTAATAGCTATAGTAGCTCATTCAGATCGGCTGATATAATCGATAAATATGCATTTTTGAGACATAACAATACTTTCTACCATAATGATTACGATAAGGAGACCAAACACTTACGCCCATCCACTTCAATAAATTTCCTAAAAAGAGTCTCACGATTAAATAGTCACAGGCTGCACTGCGGGCGCATCCGTAGTTACTTTAACCCACTTAGTATAGGAACTTATAAAATGTTTATATTTTACAAAAAAATAATTAATATTTTTAATCGTCACCTATTATACATTTTATATGTTGAATATTTGCGCATCCATATAGATGCATACATATACATTGCTAATAAAATTGTTATTATTTATTACTATTATACATGTGTATGTAAGAATTTAGGTATAATTGTACAATATGTACAATTTATAATAAGTTATATTGCTTATTTTTTTCATAAATTGAAAAAACTTCAATAACTCCTATACTACGTGGGTATAACTAGCAGCCACTGGCGATTTAATCGTGCGACTCTTTTCAGGACGTTTTTCTTTAACGGAGTTTAGTCTTCTTATTCCAGTTTTTGTACTTTCTGCCCATGAAAGATTTTAATACTTATATTATAAATAGATAATATTTAATTTGTTGGGATTTTAAGATGAAATAATGTTTGAAAAATAATTATTATTGGTTAATATTTTATGAATATTATAAACCCGAAGTTACAATATTTTACATTTTTATTTTGCTCATAGGTACATATTTCAATAACGTTTATTTTAAATTATGTCGTCATTTTCAGCTCGTACCAAAAACTAACTTTTGAATTACGTATAGGGAAAATAAAAGTGTATAATATTGTAACTTCGGGGTTATAATATAATAGTTATAAATAGTCATAAATAGTCGTATATATTTTATGATTAATACTAAAAAAAGTTTTTGATTGTACCAGTGTATAATGTAATTACTAATTAGTATTATTATAACTCAAATCTTGAGATATGTCAATTATTTATCCCTCCCCCTTGTGGAAACACCACTGATTACATTTGTACTCATCAGTCACGTTTTGTTCTTTTTTTTTTTCATTTACGATGCTGTTCATCGTTGATTTCCACTGTTGTCGATGCGGTTGTAATGTTATTTACCCAAAATATTACGAATATGAGTAGACCGTGTATGCATCGACCAGCGGAAGACGCATGGATGCGGATAAGGGGCCGAGAGAGCGACCGGTGTACCCCGCTGTGTGCTGGGCCGCCGACGATTACGCAGAGGTATGAAACTATATCATTAACTGTATACTCTACTTATATCAAATACTATAGATAATAATACGTGATAATCATTGCCATTATCGCAGACATAGTGTTGCCCCAAAGAATCATGGAAAAGTTGCCAATATGTTTAAATTTAGAAAAGGACTTTTTAATTTTTACTATTGGGTAGGAGTTGAGTAGACGTTTTGAAGTAAAGAGGTTATTTCATAGCAAACTTTTTGATTTTCTCCATAATTTTATTAAATATATAGACTATAGAAAAAAACTACATTCTATAAATGGAAATTATAACAAATAATTTGACCGTTGTTACTATATATTACTAAAATAATATATATATAGTGTCATCACAAAATTTAAAAAAATAAATTTATATAATGGTTATACCTAAATCCATAATAAAATAGATAGGATGTCAGCAACAACACGAATTCTAGTCCAATATGCGCATCTTAATTTTTTCCTATATATTAGGTTCTCCGCTTTTTGTTAAATTCTGTGGTGATAGCTGGGAAATGTATGCTTGATATATGTAATCAATGAGAGGCGGAAAACATAATACACGGTAAAAAGTGGAAATACTTCACAGAGATGTGCGTATCACAATGTTTCTTACATACCTGTCTATTTTGTCATGTCTAAATCTATGTATATTACACCGAGTTTGGCTTAAAAAAATATTTTATAAAATGCAATACCTTATCACTGCTTTTGCATTTAATATATCCTCTACCAGTATCCTACCTGATAAGTAATGTACTTAAAACATAGTACCTAAAACATATAGGTATATTAAATTATACTTATTAACTAAATTAATCTATAAACTAAACAAAATTGATTATTATATATTATCGTTGGAAGTACTAATGTAATAACATTACAATGTAGGTATTTATATAAAGATTATTATGTTTTAAAAATAATGTTTAAGGAATTTTGAACAGACAACCTAAATTTTAGCAGACTAAAAATACGCAAAAAATATCTAACCTAACCTACCTCAGTTAAATTACTGTATAAGTGTGACTAACTAAAAAAAGTGTAAATAACTGTTAAATAAATACTGTATATATGGTTAACATTGTGCCTAAAATGTTAAGTAACTTAACTTAATGCAATCCAATAGTTTAGGCTTTATAGTTAAAATATAAAATGTTTAAATTTATTTTTCTTTATTAATATCTAAAGCTTTTCACATAGTCTTACGATATCTATAAAATACTATTATGTTTATTTTTGGCTAATATTTTAATATTAATTAGTTTTTATGTCACTTAGGCATTTCGTACGGTTATTGTACGCCCCGGTCAGACTGTTTGCGCAGAACTAGTAGCTTCGTGGCCAGGTCCACCTATCGTCGAAGAATGTATCAACAATGATGACAATGATTGTGAAGAGTATAACAGAGGGAACGGTAACAACTACAATCTTCTACCCCATCGTCTCAAATTGATGCCCGTTAACCTAGGACAGAATAAAAACAGAGCAGTTCTATTTACTGGTGCTGTTCCTTACGCAGCGGTTCGTGCTGCATACGAATGCAAGGTGATTGTAATAAATGGTTATAAATTATAATACAACCTTGCCAGTCTTGGTATCGGTCTCCAGTAGAACTTATAATAATATAGATTTACTAATTTACGTATAGTTTTAAAAACAAATGTGTTCTATTGGTACCTAAAATGTGTAACGTTCCTCAAATTATCTGTGACTATAATGATATTTTGTCCTTTAATAGACCTATAAACTTAATATCTAATATTTATAATTATGATTTGTAATCAAATTTTAGATTCAGAACATAGCGAGGGAGGTATTGTTTTTAGAATGATATTTTAATAAACTTAATTTTAAAAATATGTTGGAAGGTATCATGGTTATCTACTAAGGTTGTAGCTCGATACTATATAGCCCGTACAAACGTTGTTGAAGTGACGCGACTAGTGAACTAAGAGCGCTAGTAGTAGTTAAGCTAATTTTAACATATAAAATATAAAACATAGAACAAACCGTTGTTTTTTTTCTTATTGAAATGAAATATTTGATTTATTGAATAAAAATCAAATAATGAAATTTGTAGAGAATTTAATTTTAAATCGAGAATTTTAACAAAAAAATGATTATGAATTATCACCACTGTTATTATCACGAAGGATTAGGGAAGGAATACTTTGAGCCTCCTAAACACCACAATCTCAGATAGTCCGATACCTTTTACCACCTTTCAGGGTGCAGAACCATTCATCAAGAACATAAACCAGAAGGAGGTAAATGTGGCGGTCATAGGTTTAAAAAACTTGAAAGCATCAGGATCTGACAACATACGGGCGGAATTTTTTAAATATAGAGGAAATAAACTTCAGAATTTGTTATTTAGGTCGTGTGATAAAATTTGGACAGAAGAAGAGATGCCAGAAAGCTGGCACGAAGCAGTCATCATACCATTACATAAAAAAGAAGATAAGATGGAGTGTGACAATTATAGGGGCATCTCGCTCCTGAACACCACTTACAAAACTTTCTCTAAAGTCCTACTGAAATGTCTCAAGCCATACGAAAATATAGGTAGTTACCAGTGTGGTTTTAAAAAGGGAAAGTCGACAATAGACCAGCTGTCATTTTAGGACAAATAATTGAAAAAAGATATGAGTATAGACAGAACGTGTGGCAGCTGTTCATAGATTTCAAGAAGGCGTACGACCGCGTACACAAAAAAAGCTTATATAACATTATGTATGAATTTGGGTTCCCTGAAAAACTGATTATATTAACCAAACTCTGTATGGAGATCACACAGTACACAGTGAGAGTAGACAACACAATGTCTACCCCATTTACTGTGGACACAGGTTTGAAACAACGGGATGCATTGTCTCCAATTTTATTTAACCTAGCACTAGAAAAAGTTATGAGAGAGTTACAGTGCCTAAGAAACAGTCAAGTGGCAAACAGCGACAATAGCCTGCGCATACTCGGTTTCGCAGACGACCTAGATATCATACAGAATTCACTCACAGACATAGCAAATGCATAAAAGGAATTGGAAAAGGCTGCGGAAAAAGTTGGTCTAATAATAAACACAGACAAGACAAAACTAATGAAACTAATAGATAGTGATATAGACCCACAGCAAAGGGAAGAGCTAACTTTTGAAAAAATGGAGGAATTCAAATACCTTGGAACAAACTTGAGCATAAAAAACGATTGGTCTAAAGAAATAAATATTCGTATGAAAAAAACGGAAAAAACATTTCTCGCATTACAGAAATTCCTCAACTCCAAAACACTCTCGAGAAGATTCAAAACGAGGTTATATGTGTGAATTATAAGACCCACGTTGACACACGGATGCGAGGCCTGGAATACAACGGCGACTACGGAGAGGAGACTAAGAACATTAGAAAACAAGATATGGCGAAAAATATGCTGCTCTGTGTTTGATACGAATGTGGGAAGTTAGCAAAGAAGATACAATAGAGAACTGCAGAAAATGATGAATTGGGCCCCAGTAATATATTTCATTAAAATTCAAAGAATCAAATGGCTAGGTCATATCCTAAGAAGAGAAGAAAACGACCCTTTACGGGTTGCTTTCAAATGGAAACCTGTAGGAAAACGAACAAGAGAGCCTAGAAAGAGGTGGATTGATGATGTGACGGAAGACCTAAAATCAATGGGCATAAAAGATTGGCATGAAGTTGTACAAGACAGAGAATAGTGGCGGGATATTGTAGTGACGGTTAAAACTCTTGGAGAGTAGTGTGGCCAGATGAAGAAGAAGTTATTATCACGTAATAAGTTTGTGGTTATTACACAGAATATTCTATCGTTATTATATTATTTGAAACTTAAAACTTTTCCCTCCTAAACAATATTAACCACGATTATCTATAGTATTCTATAGCCTATATTCGAGTAATATATTATGGTTAATTTTTCAACATTAATTAATTAATTATTCATTTGAAAATGGTAAGGTGTTACGTGGTTGGTTGTAAGTCGGGTTAAGACAGTAACAAAGAGAAAATGCATCAATTTTGTGTACCTAAAAGTGAAGAAGTAAGTTGTGGGTGAGTGGTGAGTTATCAATTTTTGAACGTTTTAATGTTTAATTAAAGGTATAAAGTAAATCGAGCTAAGCATAAAAAAATTTTTTGGGGTAAGTGCGTGGTATTTTGCCCTGTTAAGATTTAAATGTTCAAACCGCCTTTGCATATAGGTAGGCATATATAATAATAATAATAATATATATATATATATATAATAATATATTAAAGCTAGGCTTAGAATCGTATTTATCGAAAGCAATGATTTCAAATTTAAAATAATAGTACATTATTTTGCCCGAGGACCAAAGAGACAATGTTCCACCACCATAAATTGGACAATTTTTTTTTTTACTTTTATCTCATGATATATTTACTACAAAAATTGAAACTAAACTTGATTTATGTAAAAGTGATTTCACTACAAATTAATTTATTTGAATTCCATTCAAAAAATTTAAAGTTTTGTCTCAATAAGGAAAAAACGATTTTCCGTCCTATAAATTATATGATACAATCAGTTCAACTACTACTAGCGCTTTAGTTTGCTAATCTCTTTACTTCAACATACCATACGTGCTGAGGTCCAACCTTAGTAGATAACTGTGGAAGGTACCAAATGCTTCATGTTATTATCAAATTGGTAATTTCTAATACAAAGTAGGTACCTACTTGTCAATTATAACAAAAATAAAATTAGAAGTTTTCATTAGAATAGGTACATTTTAATTTTTACAATTTAAATAATTACAAAAAAATATTTTTAAAAATGTAGTATTATGGGCCAATTTAGTTTCAGGTAATCAATTTTAGGTTTATTGTATGTATATTAATCTCTTAACAATCTCTTAAAACAAATTCAATGTAGGTAATGTAATATTTAATAAAAAAATAAATTACACAAATTAAAAAAATATATTAAAGCATCTTTTATTTGATCATTTTAAATTTAATAAAATTATTATTTTAAATCAAAATTGTTTAAAAATTACAGTGGTTTAAGTTAAGAAATGTAAAAATAAAAATAAGTTTCAGTTTATCAATAATGAATTAAACATTTATAAAATTATAAAACCCTGTCATGATTATCGCTAAATAAAATACTTTAAACATTAAACACTTTACTATTAATTTTATAACTTTAAAGCCACTTTAAAATATTAAGTTGGTTTAGTTTAAACATTATAAAATTGTTAAATTTTCATTTTTCTAAAATTTTCTTAAAAAGCTACACAAAATAATTGTCTTTTATTATGCAAAATATAATCAATTTTGGTAGTTCTAAAATTATTGTGAGATTATTTTCCATAATTAAAATAATTATAAAAAAAGCTACTTGAATAAATTTAAATATATATTTTTACATAGGTTATATATTATCATATTTATTTTATAGTATTATCAAATTATTTTGGGTATTTTTAAAACAGTTAAATGTTTAATTACAATTAGTACCTAGTAGTAACTAAGCAATTATATTGTAAGCATAAGTTAATTATGATATTTATTATTTATTTTTAGTCTACTACCATTGATTATATATATAATAGATAGTTCACAAGTGTGTATTTTTGATGGCGTAGTAAATTTTCCTGTTATTTAGTGCATTATAAATAATCAGTTGTTGTCGTTGACTATTGTGGAGTGAATATCAGAGTTATTGATTATAGATGAAGTATACTAGACATATTTTATTACCAGTGACTACCAATGTTATACGCCAAAACTTCATAAAGCACTCAACGGTAGGAAAAATTTAATAAATCAATGGTACTACCTATGTTATAAATATTCATACAAAAATTTTACGTAGATTAATAGGTATGATTGTTTATAAATTATAAAACTTGTAAAGTTTTAAAACAATTTTATTTAAAATTTCATGTCGAAAAACAAGTTATAAAATGTTTAATTAATACAATAATTAGATAAGCATTGTATATTACTTATAAATATAATATACAATAAACACAGTTTATTTATAATAAAGACAAATTTAAACTATAATGAAAACAATTATGCATGAATAAATCTTTGATAAATGTTATTTTTTACATCAATTAAGAAAATAAATATATATTAATAAACTTGTAAAGAATAATATAATTTACAAAAATTATATTTTTTAAATAATTAATTATAAAAATAAAATTTAAAAGTCTATTTCTACAAAATAATTTATTTTATTTCAATAAATACATAAATAAATATTATATGCATATAGTGAATATGCATACAATAAATAGTATTTGTTGAAATAAACAAATTATATTATAGAAATTAGATTTGTATATTTTATTTAAATAATCTACAAGTTACTCAACTCTGTCAAAAATAATTAATTATAATATTAAATACCACATTTTCACCCCATCCCCTCCAAAAAAAATCTGTCTTCAAGATGTCCATGAGTGCACATTCCCTAGGCTATTTTATTTTTTTTATTTTTAAACATTTTAAGCCTACAAATTTATTTTATACTTCTATATAATTTTAAAAAAATGTAAATTAATATGAAATCTATTCAAAAATGTATCAAAAAATTAGTTTTAGATTCTGAGCGTAGCGAGGAAGCTTATGGTTTTACAATGATGTTTATTTATTTATTTATTTTTTTTTTTTCTGTAAACACTTTTTCTACCAGAAGGAATGCTCCGATCTTTACACTTATACCCGGTTACCGGTAGCAAATTGCATCTAGTTGGTACTTTTACGACGTCATTTTTCAATTTTCATAATAGTTTTTTTAATGCGTAAGCAAAAACTACCAAAAAATTACGAAAAATACGATTTTGTAAAATCGAGAATTTTAATTTCGTCGTAATTTCAAAAATAATGACTTTATAATCTTGAAATTTTTACCGAATATTTAATTTAGTAATATATTTTCGTTGATTAAGTTTTTTGAAAGTTTTTTGAAATTTTGGTCTATTTATAGACATTTTTAGTTTTCGAGGTTTTTAAGTCCTAAAAAAAGTAATTTTCGGTTTTAAGTTCTGAAAATTTTATACAGCGTTAAATATACGTTACTCTAACTAAATTCAAAAAATCTTAAAAATCCGATGTCACAATTTTTTTTATAGTCATTTTAATTTTTTCTTCAAAATTATCAATTTTGAGGTATTTAAGCCCAAATAGTTGGTAAAATGAGATTTTAAGACCTGGGCAAAAATTGTGATTTTCAATGATGAATAATACGACTAAAAAATAAAATTAAAATAACAGCCTCGATCGATCCCTAGAAAAAAAAATGATATGAGTTATGTATACTACACCGAAGTTACGCTCAGAATCGTTTTATTGAATGCAATGATTTATCATTAAAAAAAATTCAATACATCCACCAAAAGTACCCTGCAGCCCAGTAGCGAAGTGCATCCACCAATACTGACACCCGACGAGCGAAGTGCTTCCACAACCTACTGACTGGCATTTTTTTTTTTTAATTGATAATTTTTCTAATTTAAAAATGATATTTTATGCCTTTAAAAATTGTTTCTTCTCTTTAAATTTGATACCAGTATTAATTGGTTTATCAATATTACCAAATCCTAAAAAATCTTTGTTCTAAAATACCAAAATAAATTACTTTTCAGCTCATTAATTGGTATTATATTAATTTTTTGCTGATAACATATTATTAACTGATGACATGAGACATGAGTAATTTCAAAATATTGAACGTTTTTGTAAATAATTTGATTTCAGAATAAAACGAATTATTTTAATGTCTTTTAAGTTTTTAACTTTGATATATAAAGACAAACTATAATGTATATGAATCATAATGGTCCGATAGAGTGAAAACCCGATTTTAGATTACTATAAATAGGTAGGTACACGTTTTATATTCAGTATACCGTTAAACGTAGTTTTTCGGTATTTCGTAAAGAACGGTTTTTCGGTGTATCATAAATAACGGGCTTTCGGTATACTTATCGTAGAGAATGATTTTTACGGTTTACCGTTTGATACAAAATTTTCTAAATACCGGTATACCGAAATACTGGTATTATATATTGATGGTATACCGAAAATACCATCAGCCCTAAACTTCGTTCAGAATCGTTTTTTGAATACAACGATTTCTCTTATAGCCTTCAAATTTAAAATAGTAATTATACACTATCTTATTCAAGGATCTAATGGACGATGGTTGATGGACTAACTTCCACCGTCTGTATCGGGAATTTTTATTTTTAAGTTTCTACTTTATCACTAATATTAATATTAAATGAATTCGCTATACATAACCTATCAATATAATATTATTTTATTCTAGTATAAGTAATAGCCCTGTGGAGGGGGCTAAGAACACCTCCACGGTTTCCTCATGCCTGTCGTAGAAGTCGACTAATTGAGGTTGCGTCAGGTCGACAGCCGGCATAAAACTTGTCAAAAAGTATGAGAAGTATTAAAAAGAATATAGGCGAGTTTTCCCAT
>JAIPRL010003994.1:0-26406 GCA_025469235.1 Pemphigus obesinymphae | reverse complement strand
GCTACGCTCAGAATCGTTTTATTGAATGCAATGATTTATCATTGCTTTCAAATTCAATACATCCACCAAAAGTACCCTGCCCAGTAGCGAAGTGCATCCACCAATACTGACACCCGACGAGCGAAGTTCTTCCACAACCTACTGACCGGCTAATTACATCTTTATTTTTTTTTTTCTGTAACTATTTTAATTATATGATATAGGTATATACCACATATGTATTTTAGATATTGGTGGTCAGATTGAAAGATTTTATAAGATTTTTTAAGTATTGTTTTTTTTTTCAAATAATAAGTATAAAAAAAATTAATTCAGAGAATTAATATAATATGAATATAATCTTATAATAAGTACCTATACCTGTTCTTTAGATATGAAATATGTGTACCTTTATAACATATTTATAATAATTTAGCATTTTGTTATTATGGACAACTCACATATGATTATATAACAAATTTTTTCTGATAAACCTATATAATATTATTTAAATGTATAACATTTTTTCAAATTAAAATATATAATAATGAAAAAAAATATGGTAGGGCTATACTTGACAAGTAGGTATCAGAAAAATAGTTTTTATATTTTTGATAATATTATAAAACTTTATTTCTACTTTGTTTATGTTGTTAAACTCATAAACAGATTTTTATTACATAATATGTAATATAAGGATGATACCATACACCCGATTTATAAGAGATTTTGTATATGTAATTTTTTATGAAATTTTAAGGAAAATGGAAATGAACAATATTTAAATATATATTAAAGCAGTTTAAAAAGAGACCTGTGTCAGTACCATTTTTATTGTTGTGTAATCACGATTTTTATTTTTTTTTTTAAACATGTTTATGCAATTTAAATGCTATGCATCTTCAAAAATTCCTTTTTTTTTTTAGTTTATTGTAGTGTCAATATTGAGTAGCATTTGAATTATAAAATTACTATATTTCCCCTCAAAATTTATTCCAAGATCTACCACTGTAGGTATTTGCACTTTAAGTGGTTTGTCAAAACCAAATAAGTTACTAACAATTGTATTCTTTAGATAAGCATTTTTTATATTTCATATTTTCCTTATATTTAGAGATTTAATATTAATTAATAATTAGAAAATATAGAAATTAATAAATGTTTTTGATACCCAACTAAATAAGTTGTTCATTGTGTATATCACTTTATACCTTAAATATTGTACTATAATATTATGTTATATAAAACATTCATTAACAAAATAATGATTGAAAACTATTAAAATAAAGTATATAACATTTAACCCACCTAAGTTTCATTATTAATTATATATTGTTATATTGGTCACACATGATTTTATTAAACTAAAAATTATTATGAAATTCAATAAAAATAAATAATTTAAACTATATTGTATGTGTATAATGCACTACATTAAAATGACTAAAAAATATTGAGCTTTCTGAGAATATAGACAGCAAGTATATTATCAAATCTAAGATAAGTTTTCTGGCTATAATATTACTAGATTAAAAGTAATCAAATTAAATTTAAAAAAAAATTTTTGTTTGTCTTTTTTTAAAATTCAATAGTAACTAAAATAATGTTTATCAAAATGAATTCTGAACTTAGTTTCACATTGTATAATAGACATGTTAACTATTTAAAAAATATTTTTAAATTAATCTTATAAGAGTAATTGTTTTAAAATTAAAATTATCTTGAAAGTATGAAAGAATATATACATTTTATATAGAATAATTTGCAAAATAAAAAATATTTGGCCTAAAAACCTTGATGCCATTTATGGTGGGTTAAAGTAATCTATATTAAGAAAAAATGTTGGATATTGCACATGAGACATTATAATTCATTTTTCACAATATTTATTAAGTATATTATTATACTATGTTTCTAGATTTAAGCATAGATTCTTATAAGGTATTAGAATATAACAATCCACAACGCCTAATGTATTTACAGTATTTTCAATGTATTTATTATATTTAATGTACTCTTAATGTAATTTAGTGCATTTCTAGAATTGATATTTAGTATTGTCAGTGCAGTTTTTATAAAAAAAAAATGGGAAGAAATGTAGAAAAGTTAATTTAAATCTGGAAAAATGAGTTTATATTATAACATAATTATATAATTAAATAAATATATCTTTAATTTGTTTATTATTTAACAAAAATTAGAGGTATTTTTCATAATAATTAATAATTTTAATAATATAATTTTTGTGAAAAAAAGTATTTTAACAAAATTAATTTTTATTTGAATAAATATGTTTAATGTATATTAAATACATTGTTTAAAATATGTTTTATACAAGTCTTGTTTAAAGTGTATTATAATCGATATATAGTATGATTTTGGAACATATAAAAGCTTTTTATATAGACTTTTACTAAAGATTATTTGACTAATACATCACTAGGTATATGACAATTATATTTAAATTGTGTTTATAGATGAGCTTGTATCGAGAAGTAGAACGCCAACGTAGAAAGCAAAAAGAACAGCAGCGCAAATGTGGTGGTAAAAAGTCATCATTGGGTGCTGCCTTGTCTGCTTCACTGACTGCATTATTTACGGGTGGCAAAGACTCTGCAACCACAGCAGGCGGTTACTCTGCTGATTATGGAGATTATGATTATTATTATGGACCAGCAGCTTCTTCAGCTAAACGTGTAGAGTATGTCACAGTGCGTGGATATCGTCCAGGATGTGGCAATGATGAATGTGAATTAACATTGGAGAACAATAGTGACTTTGACCTAAACACTGAGAATATCAGCATGAACAATGATTCCTGCGACCATACCAAGGGGCTAGCTCAAATGGCTATCGCACTTGGTAAATTCATGATCACTTTTATTACTTATGCATACACGAGTAGAAATAAAAGAAGTTCAAGTATACACCCATCTAACTCAATCACACACAATTGTTCACTAATGAGACATAATATAGTATAATAATATGTAATGTATAAAATATAGCACATCAATTATTGTGATTATTGCGCACCATCCCTTTCAGTGTTATAGATGTGTAACTAAAAAGAAGAGCATAGGAATCTGAAACCTCAAATTTTTTTTGATAATTATTTTATACATTTAAATTAATTATTAGTACCTGTTTCTCTATAAAATCTTTTTTTTAATATTTTTTCAGAATGAATAAAACATAAAATCACAACTTTAAATTAAATGATTTAAATATCTTATATAATATTATTTAATCTATCTCAAATCTTTCTCATCTAACTATAGAAAACTAGTTGTAGAATAAATAGATAAAACTATAAAATATAGAAAATGTTCAAAATGCCATTCTGATGGTATTCACTTTATTCATATTTAAAGTGTAATTACACAATTAATAGATAGGAACCTATATTGCTAACATTAATAACATACTGAGAATACAATCCTAGATTTTCTTAGTAATTCTAGGATATCAGGGTATCTAAGAATGAATCATAGGATTCCAAGAATTTAGTGAAATATAAATCAATTTTTTATCGAAACTATATCCTTATATTTAAATTATTAACAAACCTAAAATCACAAATAAATCCTAAACGAAGTTAATCAAACTAATATTAATGAAAACACTATTTTTATTTTGAAATATAATCAAAGAAACAAATCTGAAAACTGATCGGAATTTATTGTGAAGTCTACATTAAAACTTTACCATATTATTTTCTATATTATTATTATTTATTTTATTTATTACAATAGGTGAGCATTAATTACTTAGTATTAATAATTAGTGACTAATTTAACTTAATTTAATATTTATTTAAGTAAATTTAACTAGTTCAAATTTTCATTGTACTAACTTTATATTTTATAGTTGATTTTAATAGTCATCCAATTAAATTAACTATATAATGAGGATGAACAATTTTTTTTAAAATTGCATTATACATATATTCAATAATGTTCACATACACCTTTGTTAATTCTTTCTTCATTAATGCCCATTTTATGATCTTCCTAAGAACCCTATCATAAGCCTTCTTTGGATCAATAAATGCCATTCATAATATTTATTTTTCCATTCTCTATACTTTTCTACATTCTGTCTTACACAAAATATTGGCTACATTGTTTACTTCCCAGGCATAAACCCAAACTGATTTTTGGTAACAATTGTCTTACTTCTTACCCTTTTATCTTTTCCCAAATTGATTAAAATAACTATTTTAAAATAATAAAAATAAATATTCAATTTAATATTTTTAATCTATAAGTTTGAAATAATGTATTTATGCGTACTTACGTGTTTGAAATAAAAATATATTACAATGAGATTAAAATTCGTTTATGAATTAAAAAAATAATATTTTCTTTTCATATTCAAAAGTTTTTTTTATTGCATAATTAAAATGTTTACCGCAAATTTAAGTGCATTTTTGTGTATTTTTTGGAGCATTTTGCATTTATATTCAAGCAGTTTTTAATATATTATTAATTTGATGTTTTTGGAAAAACTTAAAAAATATTTATTTTTAGGTATCTGCACATTTGAATATATAAATAACTCATTTCTGTTTTGCATTTCTCAAAATTTTTAATATTCTTAAGTTATTTTTAGGTTTTTATCTCATTTTTATAGGTCTATGATTATAAAATCATAAAAAAATATGCCCCTCCTCATAAAAACTAGGCATTTAATTTATATCATCCCCTGAAATACTGATTTTTAAACCAAAATCTGTGTCCTTCCTTAATATTTTTTCCCTTAATTCAATCATAGTTAATAAATAAAAGTTTTGTCCTCAGGGATAATATGGGATCTTAGTGCTCTCCATATTAAATTCCTGAATACACCACTGACCCAAGCCCTTATGCACAGTCTGTACTATACTATATATTAATATATTATTAATTATTATAGTTATATAAAATATAAAAATATAAAATATGTTTATACTAAATACTATTAGTAACATGATGTTTTATATTTATATCTTATTGTCACACTTAATATTAATAACCACATTCACTAACATATGGTACAATGGTATACCCATAAATTAAAGTTCGAGACTAAAATGGGATTTATATCATTTGTATATATCTGATCGAATAGACAGCTAGTAGCTGTGGCTGAAATTCCAGTGCAAAGGAGAATTTATGGTGGGAGGCGGGAAATTATTTAATCCTCCTCCATAACAAACTCTTTATCAGATTAGTTGGATTTTGCAGTATTCTTATACATTACTACTTGGCCTAAAGAAAAATAAAAATAATTGATAATGGTTATTTTAGATTCTGAAAAAAATGAAAAATGTTAAATTTTTCTATTAATATTTTTATGTAAAATATTTACCACAAAAATTGGGGAAAAAATGTATATATGAAAATCCTATTCATCATATTTTTAAAAAAAATGGTCATATATTAAGTGCCTGGTATACATGTGTATTTTAGTACTTTGTCAAATCATGCAATTTTAAACAAAATTACCTATATCAGTTTCTGGCTATTTATAGAAATTAAATTTTTTGAAATGTTAATATCTTAAAAGATGAATACAATAAATTTTAAAACCAGAGATTTTAATACAAAGTTATTCATACACTACTACTTACTATACAATATATTCAGAGGGAGTATCATGGAAATCACTTCCCCCATGGCAGTTTTTTATTATTGTTTCTTTGAATTTTTTTAATTTTTTTAATTTGCAGTTTTCCAAAAGATAATTTTTCATATTTTAGAAACATTTGCACGAATGATCATTTTTTCCTTATTAACTTATATATATGTAAGTTATATATAATGATATATATATATATATCATTAATTAATCAGCATTATTTCTATTTATGATAATTATACATATTATTATTAGATTTACATAATATACTCATATATATCGATATATATTTGCACTTGTAATATGGTTGTTAGTGTTATGAATTTAATTTATGAGTAAGCCGAACATACCCTCTACACCCAAAAATTAAATTGGCGTGATATATTTATTTGTCGTGGACTTTTTATTTGTTTTAATATTTATCAATTACCTTAACCCCTTATTTTCACCCGTTAATATACTTATGCGTATTATGTAAAGATCATTTGTACTAAATGATGTAATTACCTAATATATTGTATTATAAATGCTAGTGTATATCGAATGAAAGTTATTGAGTTAATTCATAGTTAACATTACTAGTTTGATTATATTGTCTTCAATAATAATACTTATTTCGTAATAATTCCATGTGGAACGGATTATCTGAAACTCCTTGTTTTTTTCAGCATCAGTACAGCCTCTAGAAACGACTGCTTCAGTGACAGATTATTATGACGGCGAATACAACCACCAGTACAACAGTGAAGATGATTTGGACGACATAGAAGATAACTATACCGGGTGTTACGACGACGCAGATTACACTGCAACCCCAGTTGGTTACCAGCACCAACTCGAACCGTCTTCATATGCCGCCCCAGCCACTACCTCAGAACCGGGCGACTACTACGACTATGGATGGGACTACGAGACGGCAGCCAGTAGTGGGCATCAGACACCGCAGACGCCAGTGTCTTATCATTACCAACAGCAACAACAGCAGCAGCTCGAACGACAACGACGTCGTGGTGGTAGGCCGGTAAGACTTATGTCATAATAAATAATAGAAATTCAATCTATGTCTGTGTTTTAGAGTTATTTTTTGATAGAAATATTTATTCAAAATAAAATAAAATATCAAAAAACGACTTCAACATCAGTATATAACTAATGGTACCGATTTAAAATTTAAAATACAAGACAAAAAAAAATTACTAAGAACTAAATAAAAATCAATATTTATATTTTTATTTTGGATCTCTCCAATATATTTCTCATGGCTGGGTATTAACGAGTTAAAAGTTAAAATTAAGTTATAAAAGTTAATTTTAATTAAGTTACTTAACGCGTTACTATTTTTCAGATTAATTTTTAATTTAATATACTACATTTTTATTAAAATGAACGTGTTAACTTCAAGTTAATATTATACAAAAATATCTAAATTAAGTTAAATTTTGCTCGAAGAACAATGTAAATTTTTGAATGAGGATTTTACTTTTTGGTACCTATACGCAATTTTACTAGGTACCTACAATAGCATGTACGTAATCGATAAGAATCTATGCACCACTCACGCACACGCCGTGACGTTGGCCGTTCACGAATATTAGGCCGAGCCTGGTCTTTTTAACTACAATGGAGGCTGGTATTTATGTCTATCCAGTATAGAAAATATATCGAAGTGATAGATACTGCATATTTTATACTACATTAATGTGAATCAAACAATAATGTAGGTATCTTGCCAGTTAAGAATTATTTTCTGATTTCTTATTTATGCATGGGTTTTAAAATGGTGTGTTGTATTTTTATTTTTACATGTATGTATACACTTTTTCAGGCAAAAGTCCCAGTAGTTATTTTGAGCGTAAAGAATAACCATCCTTTTTTACCTTTTTACGATATATAGGTATATTCACCTTTTTTTTCTAATTAGGAAATTTTAACTTTTAATTAAGTTAAGTTACTTTTTTCACAATTAACTTTTAACTTTAAAAGTTAATTTAATAAAAATAGCGAGTAACTTATAACTTAACTTAGCTTAAATTATTTTGAATTAACTTAACTTAACGAGTTAAAAAATATCGTTAACTTGCCCAGCCTTGTTATTTCTATATAAAACTTGTACGAAAATAAATACTTGCGTTGAAAATAATAAACAATATAGAAAGTGTAAATTACTATTATATTTTATGTTAATGTCTCCTTTATACTTTTCAGAAGAATCAATTTTTTTTAACATATATTCCCGGTAGATAATAATAGATTATAGGACCTAGAAAAATTTTACGGTTTTTCTTATAAAACATTTTTAGTGTATACATAGCCTTAACAGTCTTAATATTAATAACAAATTAATAATAAAAATAATGGTAAATTATTTTTTACGTTTTAATCGTAATTTCGTTATAATATTAATATATTGTTGTTATGGTTTGTGATAGTTTAAATAAAGAAAAATAAATCGCTTTTTTCTTATTGAACTTAATCGAGTTTGTTATTTGTATTCCGAATTAAAATCTTTCTCAAGTCCAGTACAGGAAAACTGTATTTCAGATCACTATTATATTAATTTTCGGGGATTAATGGGATGAATCTCGAACTTTTTTTTTTAGAATTTTATTCCATAAAATTGGATTATCTAACGCAAAATAAAAGTGTATAATATTGTGTCTTCGGGTTCATATTATAATAATTAGGTTAGGATATTTCATAATTAGGTCATTCGTACAAAATGTTACCCTCTCCCTTCAAAAAAAAAAAGTCATTCATATAAAATAATGTAACAACGTCCACCAACTATTTTATATGTTAAAACATTCTCTGCTTTAAACATGCAATTTACAAAATGATAAATACCGATGTGCCCTCCTAATTTTAGTATTATAATAATTATTATTGTTGTGTGTTACAAAGAGACGGCTCAGCGACCCATGTTCGACATCCGTATACGATATGATCGAAAACAACTACGAACAGCAAAATCAGTACTACACGCAGCAGAAGCAGCAGCAACAGCGCGTGAGCAGTAACAACGTATACGGAGGCAGTGGAGATCGCCGTAAACCATTGCAACAGTACAACCACCAAAATTATCAGCAACAACAGCCAGTCAGTCATGGAAATGAAAAGATTGCATTGGCGTTAACGCCTCCAGTAAGAATGGCATGGACGCACCATCCGCATCGGGCATGGTCCGAGAGTGATGGATTAGATCGGTGCGGTGGTGGTGGTAGTCTTGTACAGAAGCAACAACAAAGCCGGCAAAAGCCTATTTTACTACCTCCGCCACCCGTGCCGTACTATTGTGCCGCAGAAGCGGCAGCCTCAGGATTCGTGCAGTATGTACGCAAGAGCCCGGGTTGCTGGTGGACGAGGATGAGGAACAGGCGACGGAGACGGCGGGCCCGAAGTAAGAGAAGAAAACAGAAGCGACACGGAGGAACAACCACCGATAGGAATCTGCATCGAAGTTCAAGTGCCGGTTGCAATAGAAATGGGAACGGTTGCTGCACCACCACTGACGATGACGAGAATAGCGGTGACTCGGGCTCAGAAGGCGGTGGAGTACACGGTGACAATGACACGGACTCGGACAACCAAGACAGCGACGGTGAATTCATCGGAGCTCTGGCTGCCGCGGCAGTCGTTGGCCACGACCCCGACCACGACTGGTCGCAAGCAGGATTAGCTGGGGACCCGGTGGCTGATTGGGAACGATACGACGGCGACTACGACAGTGACACGGCAGCCGACGATAGCGCCGATGACAATGGCGTTATGGCAATCGAGTGGACGGCCGAAATTGTAGCCTCTGACCTGAGGCGTAGACAGCCACTCTGTAATAGTAAGTTTCTTTTTACAACTCATCATTAGGCAACGGATTTACCATGCACAAAAAACTTTCAAAATATGCATTTAAAATTTACAAATATGCTTTAAATATGCAAAAAAGTTGAAAAAATGCAAAATAAAATTGGTATTATTTTAATAAAAATGATATAAATCGTGCACATTTCTTTTCAAATTTCAAATAGTTTATTCTAATAAATTTATGTATTTACATAATATATATCCACTCCGTACTCATCATAAATCATTCGATCGTTTTTATTTTAAAAATAAATCGTTTTTTTTTTCTATGGTTTTACAGTGGCTCTACCATCCAGGATGACGACACTACTGTACGATAATGACTTTAATAACTGGTGCGGTAGACCATCACCATTACCAATGACGCCCGTCACCACAGCGTACCGTCCCCAACCACAATTAGGTCCCGTCAGTCGACAACAACACCGTTGCCGTCGACCACCACATCAACTCCGGCCCCAACCACTCGAGCCGCCTCCACCACCGCCGGCCTTGAGTGTTGCCTTCACAGCGGTTGCATGTCCCTGGTGGACTGTGCTAGAAGGTGAGCCAACACAAATTTTAATTTACAGTGAACACGTATTGGAAATACCCAAATCTCTTTTCAGTAAAATTACAATCAGTAAGGTTTTATAAAAAAAATTGTCCAGTTACATAATACTAAACAAAATTAAATTTTTTCTTTAAAAAAATGTATGTACTAATTATAAATATTAAAATTATTATTTAATCGAAACAACCACTACCCTTAATTGAAAAGAAAAAACAAACATAATATGTATAAATCACTTAGAGTTTACTTCTGACATTCATTTGTCTATAATTTCGGCTAAAATATGAATTTTACTTAGATTTTTAAGAACATATTTTAAAAACAATTATTATTTTTAATAATAAACGATAATTTTAATTCGAAAACTGACCAATATTTATGTTATTTTATGTTGCAGGGCTGCTACTAAGTAACTTTTCTAATATCTTCTCGTTTTTTGTCGTTAAATAAGTTTAAAAGAATATATTGAAATATATTCATCAACCTCAAGCTCACTAATTAATATAGTATAGTGTACGATACTGTTTATTATATATTATAATTATAGTAAAGATTAAAAGGGAGAAAATAAATATTATTACGTATATGTGAAATTAATGTTAAAGTCTTTACTCTTTAGGTAGTTATGAAAATGTAAAATCATCAAATCAAATATTAGTATAGTATAATAATATCATTATTAATCATTTGAATAAATGATTATATATATATATATAAAAAGAAAATGCTTGTTTTAGTCACTATTAAAAATAAGTCTTTTCTCTCACTTATCCGGTTTTTTTGTATTTTGGAAATCTATAAATGAGATTTATATACCCTCAACTCTTCTTTTAGACATGTCACTGTTATGTGTAAAGGAAATAAATTATTAAATAGTTTTTGTAATAATAATAATAATAATAATATTTTTACTTGGTTTGATTGGTAAATAGATGTTCTACTTGTGAATACTACCACCACTGCTGCAATGGTAGCACCATCGTCTTCAAACAAAACAGTCTCAACGTCACCACTCCTCACTTTTGACTAACTACCTCTGATGTTCAACCACCAACACCTTCATCGTAGTTGTCAGTTATCGATAAAAAAAAATATTATGCTTTATTGCTGGTATTGTAATTGTCATAAATTATTATCTCAGTGATGAAATGGTAGACCACCAAAATCTATTCAATGAATTTAAAAACCTATTCTTCTGGTAGGTACAAATAAAAATTGATGATGAGTTTCGTCTTATGTTTAGTCAATTTGTAAAATGTAATGTATGTATGTAAGAAGAACATTACTAGGGACAAATTTTGTGTACAGTGTATAGTAAAACATCAACAATAAATTATGAATATGACTTGCACCATCACATACCAGTACATCAAACATATTAAAAAATAAGTTGTTTGGACCAAATTATCTCTCAATTTACTCATAGTCTCATATCCCTGTCACTATACATCTTTGCTCATTGATACAACCATATACAGAATGTGTGTTATTTATAGGTAAAATGATTCCTATAATGCGGTAGGATCTCAACAATACTGAGGAAACTCAAGTTATTTAATTATGTCTATTATCTATATTCTTTAGTACATTAGCCTATATCTTTGATGTTTTTATTTAATATGCCAGGTGCGGAGGGTGCTTTTCATTAAATTCTATGAATTTTATTGTATATAATATTTTATATATTTTATTTTTCATATTTCTGGCATGAGATCGCCTTAAGAATTCAGCCTTGTTTGTAATTAATAATATACCTTTCACTAGTTAAGAATTAATCATTTAATTCTCCACCTACTTTTAGCCGATTTTACTATCAATTTCAATGTGTATTTGTACATACGTAAGCTAAAAAGAAAATTGTTTTGTGTAAAGTTTCACTATCTAATAGTAGCAGTATTGTGTGGTGTTTTACTATATTTATATATAAATTATTAATATATATTTTTTTTGATTCAATCGACAATTTTTATCCTTTATATTAAAATACTTAAGTATATAATATTATTAATTAATATTTTAGTCTTAATTACTTTGTAAAACATTTTGTGTTATTCTATAAATTTCTATTTTTTTTTTTTTTAACAGTCCACTTTTACTAACAATGGGTATTTTATAATATCTAAAATCATTTTTATTATTGTGATCAAGAAACAAAACAATTCCAATATTTCTTTAAATGTTAATATGTTGATATGTTTTTTTTTAATATTAATATTCTTATATATTAAACCCAAATATTTGGGAATGATTTATATTAGGGGTCGTTCAAGTATTACGTCAACTTTGCCACTTGCAAACAAATGTTAGATTCTTTCCTTAATTATGTCTCCTTCTTTAAATTACATATTTAATTTACTTACATCATTATGGTTTTGAACCCCCCCCCCACTAGATGCCTACGTAATACTTAAATAAACCCTTATACATAAATGTAGTCTAAACTATTGTCAATTGACTACCTAATGGCTAATTTTTATTTTATGATCATTTTTTTCTACATAGTGATTTTGTATTTGTATTTCATTTGATTACAAAAAGTAATTTTGTTATTTGTAAGCTCAAAAATGTTCAATTTTATTAAAATATACTCAGTTATATTTTGTCGTATGTATACATAGTGAATTTTTATTTTATGTATATATTTTTAAGACTTGGGATTACTTTTATTTAATTGTACAAACAATTAAAAATAAGATAATTAGTATTATATTTATGAGTAAAGTATATAAAGTATACTACAAGAGAGCTTCAAAACTCTTAAAAAGATCCAGATCGGGCATTTTTATGAATATTTTCTGTGTCCAATTGGACACCCCATCAGTGTAGATAAATAACTAATAATGAAATATTAGACTCACTGGATTTCCTCCTAATTTCTAAAATATATTGATGAATAGATATAATACTGAAATATATAAAACAATGACAAACAATGATTTATTCAGTATTTTATTATTTTAAGTCTTATCAGTTTTAATATCATTGAATATAAAAATGATATTCAATTATGTCTAACTGCAGGAACTATTTATTCTGTTTACGATGTAGATAAAAGTAGTGAAAACACCAAATTTAGGTAAATAGATACCTAGATCTCCTACACTGTAGATCTTCTCTCGCCATCTAGATCCTCTAATGTCAATTATATTCTCTTATAGTGTTTATGTGTAAACTAGAGATTTTAAATAAATTGATACATATTTTGATGTATAAAATTGATATATGATAACGAAGTATGTAAATTGTTTTTAGTGTATTAGGTCTGATATAAGTTGTTTTATATATACAACTATATATAACACGTGTAGCATATTGTAAATATATTTTAATCATAAATAAAATAAAAGGATATTTTGTAATTTAGAGGGATTAAGACCTATAAGAAATTTTAACTATGACAGATATTAAATTAAAATTAAAAAAATAATAATAATAATAATTAAAAAGGTGCACTTCACTCGTTTCAGTAGGGGTGGACGCACTTCGCATATCAGATAGAATACTATTGATGGATGTATTGCATTAAAAAAATAACTATTCTGAGCTCAGTTTTGGTGTGATATATCTACATAAATTTTACAAAAGAATAGAAAATTTTTCATCGTTACCATACCTAAATTATATTATTTCAGTATATATTATAGTATATTATTCAAAAATACATGCAATTTATTTAAGTCAGATATACAGTTTTTTGAATTCCAATAACTCAAAAATCGCACTTTAGCGATGTAGCCAACAAGTTTAATAAAATATAAATCACATAATAATATTAAAATGTTAGTATATAGTATATAATGTAGAAATATGTATACGGTGTATGTAAGTCATACACTGTATGGTAGGTAGTCTATAGGTATAGTTACATTAGTATACCATGTATATATAGTAGGTATACAGTATATGACTACATATACCGTATAAAAGGAAGTTCTTCTTCTTCCCTGAGAAATGTACTGGAAAATTTGAAAAATGCTATGTATAGGGTGGTACCATCTACAGCAATTTCATATCAATACCATACTACCCCCAAAGATACTCCTCGGCTCCTTTTAGTCTAAAAACAATGGTTCACAGAGAAAAAAATAAACTTAATATACATACAGTTTATTGTAAAACCACTAGCACCTTCGTTAGACTCAGAATATAAAATACAGTCAATCATTTTCTGAGGAATATTATATAGACAGTTTAACGTTCATGTGTAGCGTCCTCTTAATGTTTAAGAATTTAATGAAATTAGTGAGCTCCCACATATTGAAACATTGTTCAATAAGTAAAGTATATATACAGCTCTTTATACAAAGAAGACGCTTGAAAAAACGTTCTAAATCGAAAAATATAATACCTATATTTTATTTTATAATGAACTTTAGTCAGAATTATTCTTCGAATTGTAATGTATTTCAAATATATCCTAAGAATATATCGCGTATAATTTCAACTGAATTATAATATTATTATAATGTATATTATGTATAATGTATATTTTTAATTAGAAAATTTAAAACTATGTTTTATTTATTACAAATATACCTAAGGGTTTTCTACATTTTCATTTCGTATTCTGTTTATTTACAAATGGTCGAATAAAAATATAGCGAATTTGGTCGGTTCTAATATTTATTATATTATAAGAATTACTTATTTTCGAAAATATAAATAAAATAAAAATACCAATATACTTGTGTTATGTAATAATCTACACGTAATAAAAAATTATGAATATATTTGTTTTCCACCAATATACAAAATATTGGATGATAATAAATTGCAATGATTAATTTCCATTTGTTAGAAATTTGAAGAAAATAGGTAGTAGTATCTAAAACTTTTATGAACCTATTTGTTATTCATTTCAATAATAATCATTATAAATACATTTTTGTATTTTAAATAATATTATATTAATGATTAAAATATATTTTATATTTCTCAAAGTTAAAAAATAACAAATATCTAATAACTACATAAGTTAAAACCTGTGGTGAACTTTATTCAATGAACAGCAATATATTGCAGTTAGATACAATGTTTAAAATTAGTATTAAGGTATCCATAACAGAATTTTAAAATACAGAGATAAAAATATTTTACTCTTAGCCCGCATACGAAGTTTTAGAAAACAGGAAAATACTAAAATTAATATTTAAATATCATTTTAAAAATATAATTTATTATTTATTTGTTTCGCATTGTAATTTTCGTTAATTTTATGTCATAACTTTAAAATGAAATGTATAAAAATAATTCTTTATTCACAGATTTACATATAATTATGATGCTTTCTCTAGATGTGCTCGCAGATCTATACTATATACACTCATATTTATAAGAAAAAAAATTTTTTTTTTTCAATTCAAAATCAAATATGTTATATTGAAATTAATATATTTTACAATATTCATCTAGATAAACCGATCATCTTACTTAATTTGACCGGCGTTTTATACTAATATATAATTACATGTTGTAATGGTGTCTTAGTAGGCATGGTGGCATGAAGGTTATCAAATGTATTTTGTGAAATTTCTGATAAGGAAAATATATAATTTTATTACATTAACCACATACAGATATAAAATGTTTTTGAACAAAAGGCTTTGACAGGAGACTACCATGTTACATTGCCATTCTGCACATGACAAAAAAATCCATGTGAATATACGGCCCGCATATTAATTGATACGGTCTATGGTAACACGGGGGAATGCCCTACTGTATACAAACAAATGTCTATAAATTTAAAAAACTTATTTATTTTAAACCGAAATTAATTCCTAATATCCATCGTATACATAACAGAATTAGCCCATTTTTTGTTGTCGATAAAATAATTCTTTATTTACAGATTTACATATAAATATGATGCTTTTTATAAATGTACCAGCAGTCGTATACTAAATACACTCATATTTATAAGAAAATAATTTTTTTTTCAATTCAAAAACAAATATGTTGTATTGAAATTAATTTTTTTACAATATTTATGTGGATACACCCATCACCTTACTTAAATTTACCGCCTTTTTATATCAATATATTATTAAATGCTATAGAATGGTGTCTTGGTAGGCATAGGGCATGAAGGTTATCAAATATATTTTCTGAAATTTCTGGGAAGAAAAATATATAATTTTTTTACATTATCCACATGCAGATATAAAATATTTTATTACAAAAAGCTTTGACAGGAGACTACCTATGTATATTTCCATTCTTCACATAAAAAAAACCCATATGAATATACGGCCCGCTTATTAATTCATACGATCTATGGTAACATGGGGGATGCTGGAATGCTGAAATGCAGAAATGCTCCTGTATACAATCAAATGTCTATAAATTAAAAAAACTTATTTATTTTAAACCGAAATTAATTAATAATAGCCATCGTAAACATAACAGAATTAGCCCATTCTGTGTAGTGGATACAAATGGCTGGAAATCGGAAAAAGTTTACTATGCTCTTTATTTAATACATCATCTAACATTGGAATGCAATTTAAATACTAGGTAACTTTAAAAATGTGTGGGTATGATTTCCTCTTCATTTTATATTTTGATAAAATGATTTTGAACGAACCTCGGCGTATTACTATTTTCCAATTTATTAAAATTCTCTGTTATTTTCGTTAGGTATCTAGTTTTCATCGTTGTATGCAGGTAGTAGATACGATTATATTTAAATAATAAGTACTGTGTAAATAATAAATATACCTTTTAATAATTCCAACACAATTAATTTTTTAGCAGAAAGATTTTTACCGGAAACCTTATTCAATGTCGTCCATCCAAAACGTTAAATCCCAATATAACGTATAAAAAACATTATATATGAAAATATTTTAAATCTTGGGTCAACAACTTTTGATATTTTATACATTTCAATAATACTTATTGACTTAGGCAATATATATGGTATTAGTATATTTTATATTTTCTAATATCTAATAAAATTATAGTTTAACTTTGGATATAAATTTCTAAAATACACACTTATATATAAGTGTATAGTTTAGTATATATACACTATATAAAATTATAAGTGTGTATAAAATAGATGTTTGTCGAAGGCAAATCGACTACGTGTTAAGACTGCCGTTTTAACAGCAACTCATTAATCATTTATTATTTATTTTTTGTGTAACTATCTAATATTATTTTAACAAATTAACACATTTATCCTAATAACTAAAATAGTATTATGATCGATTAAGACACAAGAAATATCTGAACAAGATTTTTTTTTTAATAATTAATAATGTTTAAAGGTCATATACAAAATATTGTTTGTGTTTTTTATAAAATACCTGAGTAACTTCGAATATAATTGTATGACAACAATCTTATCATAAATATTTTATAAAAATGTTATATAAATATTTTATGTCTGTTTTATCGCTAAAATATTGTAAATTTGTTATACAAAGTACTCGATCACCGACGTAGATTTGATGTCGGATGAGAGGTTAATTAAGATAATTGAAGTCAAACACCAATTTTTCGATAATGAATATATTATTTTTATTGTACGTTCACAATATTTATTAAATCATTAAAAGAACTTAAGATATTAGAAATTATTCAAGTCCAAAATATAAAATGCCACGAAAAATCGGCAAAGTTCAAATTAAATACTTAAAAAAGTCCCGGAGAGATGTTATACGTAAAAAATGGAAAATCTACCGGCGTGGAGTATGAATCGCAATCGCTAGTCTTAGGTCGTCTGAAATTTCAGTGTTCGGGGACCCAGTTATATAGGGATGATCCCTTGTGACTTCTCTACTGGGGTCCGTTCTCACAATTTTTGTCTTAGGGCAGAATTGATTTTATTGGCTCATAATTTAATCGTTTTTTTTTTAAGAAATATTTAGTTATCGCATGTCTTATTTTGTAAGTTCATTCGTATATATTACTTGCTCATTTTACTACGTATCGTCATTGGTCTGTCTAACTTTTGTACACCCTCTATTTTTCCGACTTGCAGATGTTCTCAGTGTTAATGTTTGTATTACGTGTGGTCCGTTTGATTTTCTATTTCACCTGCTTTTCCCCCGTCTTGACTCTGGCCGGCCCTAGGATTGATTACCATATGCTGGTTTTTTAGACTAATTATTTTTAATTCTAAATATAGATATGTATGCAAATTTACGCATCTCGGCATGGGGCTCGTCCATATGCTAATTTTTTCAAGATTACTATTTTGTTTATTATTATATATATATTATTCTTTATTTAATGGATTCAATTAAGAAATGATTTTAAAACTAATAAAGAAACAAGAATGGCAAAAAAACATAAGAAATATCAGCACTTTAGAACAAAAAAATTAAAAAATAATAATAAAAGAGGAGCCATAATATTCATACCACACATTTTAAATAAAATCTCGAAAATTTTTAAAAAATACGATATTGATATAGTGTTATCAAAACATAACAATTTAATGAGTCTATTAAGAAATACGAAAAACAAAGTAAAAGAAACAGAAAAATTAGTAATCTACCAAATCCAATGCGAAAATTGTGAAAAATGTTACATAGGACAAACTAGAAAAAACATAGGAATTAGGATTAAAGAATACATTAGGAATATTAAAAATCAAGAAACAAACAAATCATCAATAGCAGATCACGTATTAGAGGAAAACCTTGGTAAAAATATACAAACAATACAATTATTAAACCAAGTAAAAAATAATCAAGAATTAAACATAAGGAAAGCAATAAAAATGTCAAAGAATAAAAATAACTTGTTAAATTGGGATCTAAATCCACTGCGAAATAACTTACTAAAACTGTTATCAAAATAATTAATAAAAACATTCTAATGATCGGTATGTCTCGTCAATCGATAACCATATGGCCGGGGTTCATCAAAAGACGACGTCTTGTGTTCTATAAAAGGGAATGTATACGCGCCCAACGTCTCGGTAGTTGTTTAACACTGAAGATAAGAACATTGTTTTCAAAATATGTATTTGTTAAATAAAAACAAATTATTTTGTAGAAACTGGGTATTTATTTATATATAGATTTTATATAATTATTATTAATTATAATTTTCGAAATGTTCATAACATATACAAGAAAATGATTTTTGCACTTTTTTAAAACTAACTTTAATTAATTAGATATATGTGCTGAATATTTCGAAAATTTTAAACAGTTTTTATTATGTTATAAAATAATAAAATCAAAAAGATGAAACGATCGTTTTCTAGAGTATACAATGAAAATTTCAAAATTATTATTGGAGCCTGTATCGGGTGAAACCGTTGGAGTTAGAGTAAGATGTTTATGACATATTATACGGCAGTCGCGAGGCCCCTTAATTAATAAATATTAAAAATTAGGCAAAACGTGTTTCGGGAGATGCACGGTTCTGAGAAAATGAATGATTTTAGAATATATGAAAAATATATAATTTTAAACATTGTAAAATTATCTTAATTTTTACATGAGTGATTTTCAATAAAATCATTAGAAGTCAACTTATAAGACCTTGAATTTCCCACATTTGTCTATTTTTAATAGTCTTATAACTCGACTAACTGTAATTTTATTGAGAATCACTCATGTAAAAATTTAGATGATCTTTAATTTTTATAAAGGTTGTATGCTACAATAATTCAGTTCTCTAGAAACATGTATCCCCCGAAGGTTTTCTTTACTACAAAATTATCACGTTGAGCGTCCCTTAAATATAAAAACGACTGTTATTGTTATTATTATTACATTGTGAAGGTTATGAATTGGAAAAACATGAGAAAAACTTGGATATTGTGGTTTTTTTTTTTTTTGATAAAATTATTTAAAAAATGTGCATAAAAAAAAATGTAATTAATTTAAGTGTTTATTTATTTAGTACATTAATCTCATACAACCACATTTATTACATACAAATTGAGAATATGTTTTAAGCGAAGCAAAAGAACAATTTACTAATAACTATATCCTTGCACATGTGTAAGGTGTACTAGAAACCCATTTCCCAGTAGTAAATGATACTTTTAAGAAGGTTTTTTTTTTTTACTTTTTCGATAAACTTTTGAGGAAAAACCAAATCGGGCAAAAGAACAAGTTATTTCCTCGTTTTATTGAAAAATAGAAGTTGAAAATTTGAAATTTTCAGATTATGTATTTTGCTATTATAATATTTATATATTACGTTATACATTTTTTTTAAAAAAATTTGTAAATTTTTTTATTGAAGAAATTGTTTCTAAATTAAAAATATTATCCACCAGTATTCTACCCCAAGAGCGGAATTCGAAGACCTATGGACCGGATTTTTTTTTTTTGTTGCTCATCAATTGTAAAGAACCAAACAGATTTGGCTCCTTGTAGAGAAAATCTTGACTACGTGCTTACTATTATAATTATTGGAAAATTTCCCAAAATACGACATTAGTCATAATACCTCCCTAAAGTTCCTCCAGTCCCAAATGTGACTTATTTTTTCCTATTTTCCGTATTTAAAGAGAATTTATAATTTTTACAACTATTAACTTTCATTTAAGTACACTATCATATTATACTAAATCGATGATTTGATCATTTGCAGTTAATATTAAGGGGCCCGCGACTACCTATATTAAGGAGTATTATATAGGAAATTTCTTATTCTTTCGCTGGATGGCTTTGTGTTTGTGTGAATCGTAAATTATCTTTAGTGTTAGTACCACATATATACGAAAATATGTAGGTTTATTTTTCACTCAAATATATTTCAATGAAAAATATCTGTAGACAATTCTAATTCCATCAAAGTGTCAAAATGCGTACTATTATAATACATTTTAAAGCATTAATTATAATTTATAACTTTTTTGAGGAATCGTATCAAATATATTTCGAATATTTTTCCAAGTAACCTACTTAATATTTCAATATTTTTATTGGAAATGGAGCTAGTTTTTTAACAATTTAACTATCATTGTTACAATAAAAAATGAAAAATATTCTTTATATGACAACTCAAGCAAGTTTTAGAGAATATAAAAATGTCTTAAAAATAATGTAGGGGCGTTCGAGTATTACGTAAGTACTTAGAAGGAAAAGAGGAATCTGCTGTATGCTAACATTTGTTGACAAGGGAGATAGAGGGGTTAGAACTATGCTAAAGTCAGCAGTAATAAAAAAACATCAATATATGTAAAATAAAATTCAAAATATGTAACAAAATTTATCATCAATTTTTTATTAAATCATATAAAATTCAGATTATTTTTTTTTATTAAATAGAGGGGGGTCATTAGACATATGCTGACGTAATAAATTAAGGAGGCCTGACATTTGCTGACAATTGCTGACAAAGGGGAGGAGGTGGTATAAAAAGGCCAAAAATGTGCTGACGTAATACTTGAACGCCCCTATTGGAGTAAACATTGTTTCGGTCTGATGGAATTAGATACAGTCGTTTTTACAAAATATATGACAGTTATCTTTGAACACAAGAAAGACTCAAATACCTACCAAATACCCATATCAATCGATCTAAAAATTTACTTTACGGATATCATTGTGATATTTATTGAATTTAATGTGAAAAGAACAACACGATGCAAGTTAACTAAACTAATTATTATTATTGAGTATAACTAAAACATCATAACAAAATGTAACAGTAGTTACAAGGAGAGAACACAACGGTGTAAAAAATAAAAAAGTAAAACATGAGAATGGAAGATATCAATATTTATATATGATAAGAGATTACAACACATTGAAACGATGGTGAAATTATCCTGATTTTTTTTGTTTTCAAAAATCATGTTATATTTATTTTAAACTGGGAGTAGGAAATTTCTTCACATCTATGGTCTCTAGAAATATAAATTATTATTATATTATTATTATTGTAAGTTCTCCCCATGTCTTTGGAAAACTTTAGTATAGAAGGAAGGTATTTTTTTTTTAATGTAATATAAAAGCTGCGTCCTCCCAATTCGAGTACTTATCTTATTGCGTATTATATCCATACTATTTGAAACTTGAAAGGATGTCAGTGCAAATAAATTTTCAATAAAAACTACCATTAACATTTCTCATTTTTAACAACTTACAAACAACTACAAAATACCGAACAAAAATCAAATGGTAAATAACATTATATTATAGTGCCTTGCCTTATATTTTTTTGATATTTTTTATTTTTCAAGATATATACCTAATATGAAAATTAATTGGAAAGTCAATAGTCCTAATTTTTAAATAAGTGCCAAATTTTACTGTATTTTTTAAAAATAAAATATATGACTAATGGCCTGTGTTTTACAACATTAAAAAAAATACATTTTAAAAATCGTTAAAATTTTTTTATTTTATTAAGAAATATTTCTGCTGAATATGGTTAAATTTTAAATTAATGAGAGAAATTTATAATTTTAAAAGTACAGAAAAATATTGCCAAACTGTAGCCAAAAATAGTTATCTACAAGTATTAAAAAGTGTGAAAATCGTACAATTTTGCAATATTTTGTTGTATTTTTTTAAATTATAAATTGCTCTCCTTCATTAAAAATTCAAACAAATTCAATACAATTTTTTTTCATTATTATTGATAAGTAACTCTATAAAATGGTAACTTTCAAATTTTTCATAAATATTTTGAAAAAAAAATTTCGACGATTTATGACATATTTTTATTTGTAAACTTTGCAAAAACAGAGGCCATTAATCATTTGTTTTATTTTAAAAAAAAATGCAGTAATATATTTGCATTATTTCAAGAATTAGAGGTTTTCAATTAATGTATATACTGAATACCTTCGCTCCTTGGATAGTATACTGTATTAGTGTATTATTATTATTTTAGATTTAAAATTAATAATATATTATTTTATTCAATAAAAAAAGACTCTGAGAAATCATATTTAGAAAAAAAAACTGATAATTATTATAAATTAATTTGTTATTTTTTGTTATAAAAATTGAACCACTAGAAAATAAAAAATATCTTATTCAAGGTGTTTATTGTTGTTTTACAATACATTTTCTATAAACAATTATTTTTACCTTAAAACTTAAACTCGTCTCTTTCTACCAAAATAATGTATACATAAAAAATAATGATAAAAAAAAAACCATCAATATAGGTACAACTAATAACTTCTTATCACTCTGCTTATATTCAAAAATCTTTGTTCTTAACGATTCATAAAATATATTTAAAATTAAAATCTTCGTATTGAAAAAAAGCTCTGTTAGACGATAGTTAATGTTCTTTTTTATTTATATTTAATTTTTTTAATTTTTCAACGATATTCTCAAGTTAGTATAATTTATAAATAATAAAAGCAAAAGTAATAGTTGCAATAAAATTGTATAAATACATAAAATACAATAATATAAAATGTTATTGAAATGGAAAATATATTTTGTATTTTTTAAATGCTTAATATCCTATAGATTTTAATTTTCCTTTAAATATTTTACAAGTTAACTATATAGAAATTTTTAAAAATGGTTACGCTAACATTTTGCATTGATGTTCGTCGTGATCCGAGAGATTTAAGCATTGATTATGTATATAATACAGAGATGTGCAATGCTATAGAGAAAATCGGGGACTACTGCGGACTGCCTGCCACTATAGAACGCTGCGATCGGCGAATTGCGGTAGAGGTACCACCTTATCATAGCTTGCTTGTATGGTAGTAGGCGTGCGAGGTATAAATAGAAATTCTACCACGCTCGACTGGTTAACTATTTTTCGTGCGCTCTTATAGGTACGCAAGTTTTATTTCCACAGAAGAGGAGAGTTTCTCCCTCTATCCCTTCTCTGTTCATCGTTATCGGTGATCACTCCACAAATACTATATTAATTGTAATTATAAATATTTTTTCCATAAAAGAGGAGAGCTTCTCCCTCTATCATTTTTCGTTCATCATTTTCGACAACCACTCTACAAATATTGTACTTATTTGTAATAATTTTTTTTTTCCATAAAAAAGGAGAGTTTTTCCCTTTATCATTTCTCATTTTTTTCTCATATTTTCATATTTATATAGGTAATCATGCCAGGAAACCAATGTCAGTATTTTAATTGTTTAAAAACGACAACCAAGTTTCCTGGCCTACGGATGTTCCGATTTCCCAAAAACCACAGAAGTAAAATTTAGTCGATCAACTCTGGTAAGAAAATTAATTTACAATTTAATTAAAATAATTGAGATGAATTGAAACACGCTTTATAACATACATATGTAGTTTACCACACTTTCAATAATTTAATTTGCATTTACATTTACTTTGCCCTTTTTGAGAGTGTGATAAACTAGACTTGTTTTAATTTTCATTAATACAGTTCTCTTTGTATTTATAGGAAATCCTGATTTGTTATCACTGGATATAGACAAGTTATGTACAAAGTATTTGGGTCAAGAATATTTCAATGCCGATAGTTTTATGAATGACTATAAACGAAAATTGACATTGACAGCTATTCCCTAGAGATATGATGGATGATCTGAAGAAGAACCGTCTACATCAGCTAATAAAAATTGTACGCAGACTATATATCATACATAGGGTAGAGTCTCTCCACCTATAGTCGTTTTAAGATTTTTTTTTCTATTAATATTAATAAAATAATATATGTTTAGTATTGATAATATTAATACCCGTGCCACCGCGCTATTTCCGACGCGTAATTATAATTAACCCCGCACCAATCTACCTGTACTAACGCGAGACTTAGGTCAATGACTTAATTACCTATCGGCCGGCCACAAATACAAGCACACACTCAAACACTCACCCTAATCTTAAGAAATTTACTATCTATATTGTGAATTTTAATTATTTAAAATTTATATTGATATATTATTGAGTTATGTAATCAAAAAGACTGACGCTCGGTGTATTATTGTAAAATATGTTCAGTCCTGTTATGATCAACGAATGTGACACAATCGTTTCGTTAATCAGAGTGTGTGATTCCGGTGCGCCGCCGCCGTTAATATCCCGAAGGATCCCGCCCAAAATAATTATCTTCGCCGACGTGTGTTTGTGTCGCGAAAAGAGTTAACCGTAAAGGGTACGTGGTCGTCTCGGTCCAACCGTCCGCGTCTAGCGTAGTTCTCCGACTAACCGACCACGCGGTCTTTGGCGTGTGCGTGTAGGTACCTTATCTACCGCGAACTTATACTCAAACGCTCCAACATACACTCGTAATTGCCGTTCGCTATTTTTATCGTGTGATTTCCTCGTCGATATGCGCAGTTCGCGAAGTATCACGCTTATCACTAGAGAGTCATACTTATAAACATCGTCGCCGCCGCACTTTCTGCCAGCCACCACCACTATCTATCAGACCGTACACCTAATTGTGCATTATCATATTATCCTTTGTTTATATTATTATTTATTGTTATCATTTGTGTGTGTTTTTATTATTTATTTGTTTATTTAGGATAGGTACCTACGTAGCAGCTGGCCAGTCTACGTACGTCATATTATTCTGTGAGTAGGTACCTACCTAATTTGAATTATTATTTTACATTATTATTGAGCCAAAGGAGCTAGGTACTATTTTATTTTGTTTATTTATATTTCTGTGCTGCTGTGAATTTTTATACTTATTAGTTTGTTAAATTACCTATTGAATTGTTTGTAACAGCAATACACAAAATCCTAATTACCTGTCAATCCGAGTTACCATTTTTTATACAGTAGTTACCCCTTTTCTACAGTTGGTAAGTATCTACACATATTTACAAAAATACACATCATACACACCCCATCAGAATACGAAGCTAGTCAGATTCGTGCGACGAATCGAACCACTCTGACTGTGCCATCACTTGGTGCACGCAGAGTATATGTATATCGGTTCCGGTGTGCGCATATTAATATTATACGCCGTCGGTCCAAACAATATATATTATAAAATATAACAATATAGGTATATATATGTATATATTATAAAATTAGTATACATTATAAATTACTATACCTATATATTGTATTATATTATAAGATCCAAGTAGTAGGGTTTTGTATATTCTGGAACCTAGACTAGCCAAAAAAAAAAGTTTGAGGCGGTATTTCTACATATTTTAACCCGATATTTGGCTTCTTTTTCATTTTTCCCCATGTGCATATTTTTTTACAGGGAAAATTCTCGAATCCGAACCATCTCGTATAGTCCAATTCCCCTGTAATTTTGTATACAGGGAAAATCGTCAAAACCAGACGGTCTCGTATAGTCCAATTCCCCTGTAATTTTGTATACAGGTAAAATCGTCAAAACCTGAAAGTCTCCTGTATTTCAAAACCCCTGTAATTTTGTATACAGGTAAAATCGTCAAATCCAGACCGTCTCCTGTATTTCAAAACCCCTGTAATTTTGTATACAGGTAAAATTTTCAAAACCAGACCGTCTC
>JAIPRL010003993.1:0-41937 GCA_025469235.1 Pemphigus obesinymphae | reverse complement strand
ATCGGAGCACTCCTTCTGGTAGAAAAAGTGTTTACAGAAAAAAAAAAAAAAAAAAAAAAAAATAAACATCATTGTAAAACCATAAGCTTCCTCGCTACGCTCAGAATCTAAAATACTTAAGTCTAAACGTATTTTCCGACTAGTAGAGCATTTGTTATCAAATAGAAAATTCAAAGTAGTCCTCAACGGAAAAGAAAGTCTTATAATTAAGTATCTACAAAATGGTCTCTCCCAAGGATCTGTCCTGGCGCTTATTTTGTACAGTGTATATACATCTAATATAGTGTAATTACATTATAATTTTAAAATGTTTTTAAAAATTTCCCCCGGTTGAGAAACTTTGGATATGGGGTATAGGGGACGAAGTCCTCCACGGCTTGCTTTTTCTCTAATATGTCCCAGAACGCTTATTTTTTAACTAAACCCAGAATCCGTCTTTATTTTTTTTTCAATTCAACCGCTGGCGCTAGTGGCACATGCCAAAATGGTTATCACAATCGAATGCATACTAAACGATGATTTAGCCGGACAACGCTGCCCAAACGTACTTGGAGGCTTGCATATTGTCTTATAAAATATAATAAATGGTAGAAAATAATGAGTGGCGTATGCAGGATTTTTAAATAGGGGGGGGGGCTTAAAAATAAATAAGTAATTAATAGACACAAGATTAGACATGAAAGAATAAAGTAGGTGCTTTTTCAGTGTTTTAATAGAATACTGTTAAAAATATATATATAATATATATTAAGTGGCGTATTTACAGAGAGGGAGTCCAGCGGTATTGAAAAAGAACCAAAATATATTGATTTTCAAAACCTAAATACCTAAAATTCATTTTTGTAAATAGTACTTTTTTTTAAACAAAAATAACTGGAAAAAGAGTTTCATGATTTAAAAAATTAATAGTAATGCCCTAAAATGAATATAATAACTATACATTTTAAATTCCGAGAGGTGCAAAATATTTTATCGTTTTACTATGATATTAATTGGTCTTATATTTTTCTTTGATTTATCAACCAGAAGACTTGACATCATGTTCTAATTTTTTAACGTGTACCCATTTTTTGGCATAAAATTTTGTCAACATGGTACTTTGAAGAGGTGATTTGTTGATTTTTTAAAAGCGCATCAGAAAAAAAACCATCGAAAAATAATGAAAAATATGCGTTAAAATAATGGTTATTTTCTCATAAATCCGAAAATGTTGGTTCTAAACATTTTAAAATGATCACAGAGTATGTGTTTTTTTTTTTATGTATTTTTAATACATTATTAAACGCATATTTCAGTCTCCACTTAATGTATTTAAGATTTAAAATGATTTTATAAAAGAGATTGGAGTTTTGTAGTAATCAAAATTAAATGAACTGTATTATTATTACTATGCTGTAGTTCTTAGGTACTTTTATCATTTATTACAAAACTAAGTAATAATCAGTTTAAAAATTTAAAGAAAATGTATCAATTAAAACTTAAAAGTATATACCAAATTAATGTATTAATACTATATTTTACAATCCTCATGATCTATCCTGTAGTTTGTTTTTATGCAGTATTTCTATCAAAGACTGTAATTAACCTTTTTGTCAGGTATACTTATGCCTAAATATTATACTTAAAATATTTTAAATTTTCAAATAAATATCTTAAAATAATCCAAAAATAAAACCACTGTACATTTTTTTTTATATTACGATTACAAAATTAGGAAAAATTTATGAATATAAAAATATGAATTTAAAAATGAATATATTTTGTCACTCGTTTTTATCGATATCGATGCTTAATGATAACATTTTTTCCACGTGATGCAAAATATTCTAAAAATATTAAAATTAACTAATTAAGTGCATTTAAGCCTAAATCTTTTGAAAAATTAAGAATTAAAATTAAATATTTTTAATAAGTATATTATTTATTTTTACCAAAATAGTGCACAGACCCTTCAACCCCCTCCCCCTCCCCCTCACCATCACCATTATTAACAGTTCTTTGTCTGTAAACTAAGCGATTTTGCCCCTAAAGATAGTAAAATATATAAATTATATTCATGTAAATACCATTATATTAATGATTGGTTTTCATATATTTAGACCCCCCCCAGAAAAATACGTCACTGTATATATATAATATATAACATTGATAAATGAACATAAAAAAAATTGAATTATACCTGCAATGGGGTGGGGGGGCTTCAGTCCCTTAGCCCTCCCTTTGCGTATGCCCCTGAGAATAAAATCCAAGTTACTCAACTTTCTATTACAATTTTAGTAAGTATTATGAAGAATAGTATGAAATATAATGTATGAACATATTGAATATCGAATAATTTTAAATTGCTATATCTCAGCTAATTTTGGACTTGGAAAAGTGGTTTGACTATCAGAATTCATGAAAAAATATGAAAAAAGATAATTAATAGTCAAAATGGGGGGGGGGTTGTCTTTTAAGAAAAATAAGTTGTATTACACATGCACATATCTAATCAACAGTAAAAAATTTTGAATGCTTGAAAATGTGTATTACTATAAGTACCTATAAAAATAAGGATATTGGTTGTTTTCAATTAGCGTTTCCACACTTATATTAATATATCTGTTTAAATACAATTATAAAATATAATGTATAGTTGATAACCTAAAGAAATAGTGAAATAAATATTTATTTTATTTCTACTTTTCTATTTAAAGTGAAAAGTGAAGTATAATATTATACCTGTTGCATAATAAAATAATAAGATTTATTTATTAAAATTCCAGATTACACTACTAGGTATACCTATATTATATTGATGCATATTATTCACATAGTATACGCATTTTATATACACTGTGCAGCTGATTTAATTTAAATATCGAGTTCAATAATTTATTAGTTATTTATATCACGTACTTTTATAGCTATGTATAAATAAGGAAAAAAAATGTAAAACTATTGACATAGGAATAAATTATTTTAGGAACAACAATATAGGTATCTATATATAGGTGTCTATTTTAAAATAAAACTAGAAAACCTTTTATTATATACCTCGGACCTATATCCATATTATCTTATCCCCTACTACGATAATCGCACTATTATTAGAACAATAAATTAAACTAGTTTCTAGTAAACTCTAAACTAATTTAAATAAATACAACTAGTTATTATAATATTATAGTTAGGTATGTACTCTGGTATCTAAAATTAAATATTAGATATTATATAATTATTATATGGTGAATATAAAAGAGTTATTTTTAGACGATGATGTAATTCTTAAATTATTTAATTTAAAATTACATCGAAATGTATGTATGTAATAAATAATAATAAGTATCTTCTTCTCTGTCCTTAGGTCAAAAACTATCTGACAATTTTTTTTATCAAATTCATCCCACCATGGGCATAAATATAAATAAATTATATGAATAATATTATAAATATTATTAATTAATAATATATAATAGGTATAATATAATTGGATTATTAATTATTTATATTTATATAATATAATTTATATTAGATAAATTATATCTCTATAGGTTTGAACTCCATTTTATTACATATTACACTCAATCGATAATTCATCAATGTAATCAGAATAATATTCTAATGGACTTTTGTCTCAGTACCTCCTAATTTGATGTGTGTAGATATATCAGTTTCATTAGAGATTGCAGTAGTTTTGACATTTTCTTCAGTGTTCTTAACTAATAATTCTAGCATTTCTGTATAAAATTCATCCCATGGATAATTATACCCTTCGTCATCCAAAGATAATTTAGGTTGATTAGCGGTAGGTATTTTGAACTTCATTCTATTACACTCAATCGATTCATGCACATTCTATATTTGATACAAAAAAAAAAAATTTACTTTTGATGTAGAATTCAGTATTTAATAGCTATAAAATGTACAATAAATTTTACCTCTGCACGTGTCGCACTGCATTTTGTGTCCCGATTATTCGTCTTTCTTAATTGATTGTGTCCTTCCTTAACTTTATCTAAAACCTTGTTCCGTTTATGCGTTTCATCGGATTGTATAATATGGAATTTTGGTTCCAATAATATAGTCTATTATAAAATTGTAATATTATATGATATTATATTATACGATTACCTAACGATTAACATGAAGAAAAAAAAATGACCTCATCCCGTTTTTTAGCTCTGGACTGTTTGCTATATAGCTTCTTAAAATGCAATATTTTATTTATAACCGATATAATTTTCGAGTTTCGTACCATAGTTATTTTGAAAATATAAAAAAAAAACACGAAATTATATCAAATATTGTGTTATAACTCGTTTGTTTAAAATAATAATTTTAATATTTATACCTAGGTATTATAATATTAAATTAATATTTTTAATACAATATGTATTTTTGTTACTAACCAAACATTATTTACGATTTTGTATAGCCAGAACTTTTTTTTTTAAATATTTTTTTATTGAAAATAAATTAAATTTACAATTTACGGATTCGCTAATAAATACATATGTAAATGACAATGTTGGAACAAAAAAGGGACATCCGCTGCAGTGTTCAGCTTTATCTAGATAGTGTTTTACTCAATATTTGTGGGAAAGCGTGTGTGAAAATACCGACAAAATACATCTTTGAAATATAAATAAACAAAGAAATTTTTTTATCTCCAACTGTCATATATATTTAAATAACCGCAGAAAATAAATTTGACGAAAAAAATGTAATATTTAATATTTTATTTATTTTTTTTAGAAAATAATGGAATTAGTTTTGTAAATTTTAATGTTTTTAATTCATTTCTTTTTATAGAAAATATAGTAAGGTTCTATACATTTTTACGCTGCATTTTAATATCTTAATGCTAACGATTTTAAATTAAGTTCAAAAAACTAAAAAAACTAGGTACCATCTTGCCAATTTCAATCCTTTTAAGACACGTGAAAGAAGTGAGTTATAGTTACCAAATTTTACCCAAATTATTTTCTTATAGTATTGAACAAAATGGGGGGGGGGGGTCACGTATCAAATATATTGGTCTTTTTTTTCTTCGCCTATGACTGACAAGTGACGAATATAAATATATTATATACATAGATTCAGTGGTTAAAGTGAAAAATAATTGCAGGGGGGACTAAAGCTAATGCAAAAAAAAAGTCCTTTGAAGCGTTAAACCTTATTTATAATTTTTCTTTAAAATTTTTTGGACACTAAGAATCTCTTTAATAAGAACATTAAAAAAATCAAACTATCCTTAAAAACAATACATATCTATTACTTATACATTTACATTTTACATATATATTTTATGTAGGTATACATTTTTGGTTTTTACCGAAATAGTTTTTTAAATGTTTTTTTTATAATATAGATCTTGCAAACAATTTATAACTAAATACCATTTTTAAACTTTTTTATTTAATTTTTTAATATTATGTACAAAACCATAAATTCTATCTCAACTTTCAAATCTAGCATTCATGATAATATATAACATTATAAATATTAAATTATATGAAAAAAAAACCATCAAATTCAGTTTTAAGAAGATAACGTCAATTTTTCAATGAAAAATTTGCACCACCTTTTTTCATTTTTATCAGTTCACAAACATGTTAGAAATACGAAACGAAAAACAAATTATAATTAACAATTAATTATATAATGAGACATGAGTACTTGTGAAGTCACAATATTATAATATTATGCACTTTTATTTTGCGTTTCAGACGGTTAATTTTTGGTACGAGCTGAAAATGACAACTTAGTTATTAAAATACGTATATGAAAAATAAAAGGGTATAATATTGTGACTTCGGGTATATAACATAATAATATTATAGTTAACAACATTAGCTAACGACTGATGGAGCCGATTTTTAACATATGCATTTTTACATGTTTTATCAGCTGTTAAAATATCGTTTTTTTGATTTTTTTAACAACCCATAAAATGTGTAAAAATGCATATTTTAAAAATCGGCTCCATCAGTCGTTAGAAAATGTTGTTCCTTATTAATTTATTTGTGTTTCATATTTCTACAGTATTCTCAAGTTGATAAAAGTGAAAAATGCGTAAACATATTTTTAAACAAATAGGTATCGTGATTACACAACAATTAAAATTTATATTGATATGACTATTTTTAAAGTACCTACTCTAAAAATATATTCAAATATTTTTAAACCCATGGATTTTCATTTCTTCTTAAATTTCATAAAAAATATCCTATTCAAAACTCCTTAAAAATCAGGTGTTTAGCATTCTCTTAGTAAATATACTTATACCTACATCTAAGTACCTATATATAGTTAAAATATAATGTATCATTTTAAAATATACTTAATAATATTATGAAACTAATAAAATAATATGAAAAAAATAAAAAATAAAAAATTCAGTCTACATTAGTAGACCTATTTTCGTCAGTACGGTCATATTATAAAACCGTGGTTTATCATTCATTACCATTTTTGAGTTACTTATACTTTTAACGTACCTATTTACACGTAATTTTTATGATTAAAAAAATATTTGAACCGTTCCCTCGGAATTTAGACTAAAGAGGACGCCAAACTTAAGCTATGAAAAGAAGGGGGACGCCGTCCGCCTCACTTTAACAACTGTATAGGTATCGATTAATCATTATATTATTATAATTCACAATGAAATTGTGTGCGTGAGGAGAGTTTATAAAACTATATATATCGCTATATAGTATATATATATACAGTTTTATTCTAATATGCAAAAGCGATACGTGTCGTACAAAGAAACTTAAACACATATTTTTTTTATAGAATATATGCATCAATTGCACGTATGTACAATATAGATACACCTACATATAATATTTACCACTGTGATTTTTTCCATGATTCTATAATATATTAAATATAATTAATTTTTCTTTACTTTTTATACATACACATATTTTCAACGTTTTCTTATAATTATTTGTTTTACTTCAAGTCATCAAAATTTGAAATTATCTATATTGCTATTTAATAGTATATATTTAGTATAATATTAATTTAGAAATAACAAAATCTATTGTTCGACAATATAACATTATTGGAACCTATATATCCTAAATATCTACTAACCTACACGAAGTCCATCCAGATTAAGAAGACAACGAAAACGAGATAATTTTGATTCTGACTCCCAAAATTTAAGGAAGCCGTCTCTCGATTAGCGAATACCCAATATGCTTTATAAATAACTCCAATTTATATCGTAACTTATATATTTGAATATTTTCGCATTTATCTGCAGCATATATAGACGTGTGCGTAGAAATTTCTAGCAGAATAGTCAAGTGTAATAACGTAACCACAAATAAATTTTGGGACTGGTTTTCCGACTCTGTAAAAAAAAGTCATTCAATCATGTAGTTTTCTTCAAACTTAGACACTGGAAAAATTGAAAATTTCCAATGTTCAAAGTAGGTACTATCTAGAACCTATATTATATTGTTAGCATATACACATTCCAAAACTCCTACTTGACTCCTGATTGAAAAATTGCTCATAGAAAAAAATAAAAATAAACATCATTATAAAATCAATAGATTCATTGCTTCGCTCAGAATCTAAAATAGTTATTTCCTGGGAGGGAGTTATATAACCCGTAAACCCACACCCTACAGGCTACACTATGAAGTAATCTTATACTTATAAATATTTTTTTAATGAAAAGTTTTATTTACTTAATATTTGCTTGTTTTTTAAACCAATAATACTCAAAGGTTTATATAGTTATCTAATAGGTAGGTACATAATTTTATTATAATAGAAAATATAGCTTATTATAACCTTTAGTCTTCAAATATATAGGCTATAATGTAGTAAAATGTGAAATCTATTTTATTAGTTGTTGGTCATTTTACATTTTGCTTGTCCGGCAGGATATACTAGTAGTGGATGTATTAAATTTGAAAGCAATGATTCATTGCATTCTATATTATAAAGATTTTGAGCGAAGCGCCGGAGCTCGGTGTAATATTCGTAGGTATATTAAAGAATATAATATAATATTAATATATTTTCGTATACTTCGTATATTTTTAGTAGGTGTAACTATATGTAACTATAATTGTCAAAAAAATATTTTTTAATTTAGAAAAATGTTTTAATAATAAAAATAGTTTTTTAACGCGTAAGGAAAAACAACAAATTTTTGTGTACATATAAAATTAGTAAAAACACGATTTCAGCAAAATTGACTTGTTATTTCTCCTTAACTCTGTAAATAATTATATTAAAGGCTTGAAAATATATATAAGTACAAATTTCTTTATTGCTAATGCTACATGGTTGTATAGCCTGATAGAATGAAAATAGTAGTCTATTCATATAGGTACGCAAATAGTCTATTTTTACTTATTAAAAAAAAGGTTATTCAGTTTTTTAGGATGTAATTTTTACATTAAAAATGGCCTGACAAAATGAAAAATTCGCCCGATTTAAATATTTGCATCCTTAAATGACACCCCTGTTTATAAGTGTTCTTATATAAATTCTACTTTTGTATTGTTACGAAACATTATTTGTTTAAAAATATATAAAAAGCCTTAACGAAAAGATTTTTAAATTGATAGTTTTTGTATTTCCATGTATAACAATATATTATGTAAATAATTCAAAACTGTATTTTAAAAAAAGCTCTTTGAGGAAGCATAGTAAAAAACACAGTCTTTATTTTAACGTCAAAACTATGTTTCTGCGATAATTATTTACCTACTGTGCTGTATACAGCCAAACCTTGTTTTTATTTGACAAAACTACATGTACGTTAGCGTCGATATCCTCTTAAATACATATTATCACTAAGTTGTTTTTTTACTAAACAATTAATTAATAATTTTACATGTTTTCGATTTGTATTTATTTGAAAATGTTCATAAATTTTGATAAACATGACTTTCATCGTTTTCCTTTATTTTCGGACAACATATACTTTTATCATTATTATGATTCAAATATGTAAATTTTCAATGTCAACGTAAAATATTTAATATTTTAAATTCTTATAATCTTTAAACGATTCATTGTTTAAATTGTTTAATCGTAGGTCGAGAAATAGTGTTTTTTTAATTTCGTGTACAAAGGTTTAATATTTAAAAGTTGATACATAATATTTAAAAGGATCAGTTATGAATGGTCGTAGATGGGTGAATATAAAACATTCGGGTTGCTCTAAATTTTGCTGATAATAGAATTTAGAACACATGTAGAACAAATTTAAAAAAAACTTCTTAAAAAGAAGATTCGATAACTTTAAAAAGCAGTTAGATAAGAGTTCCGCAAATTCATTAAAGTTTTATTGTAAAATAATATGATTCTATACTTCTATATGGTATTGGTATGAGTACACTTAGTTTGTTTTGGTAGATGGTGTATTTTTTTTTATTAAAAATTTCCGAAATATGTTCTTTTATGTGAATTTTTTGTTTTTAATAATATGTTTTAATTTACGTACCTTTGGAACGCATCATCTCCCGTTCCAGTTTAAAAAATTATACTAGTAAGGCTGTTAATTTTTTTTTTTAGTAGCGAAGTTACTTTTCTCTTCACTCCCTCCAAATCAAGATCTATTCAAATAGATATATTATCATCAACTTGATCATTTAAAAATACAGGGCGTTCTTATTTCTTATATAATAATCACCTAATTTTCTCTGTGAATATTCATTGTTTAAAAATATTTGTTTTTTATAAGTCTGATATATTTATTCCACTATAGGTACCTACATTATTATTAAAAGTTATAATTTTTGTTAGTTTTTATCCTTATAATGTTTTAAGCTTTATACTTATTTTAAATGGAAACCTATTTTTTTGACTTTATATTCCGGCGCAAAATATTTTTCTAAAAATGTTGATGTTTCATAATATCGAATATTGAACCAATAGTTTATTAAGTACCTACTCTTATTTATAAATATTTAAAATTTAGATAGGAGATGCAGGAGCGGCACTAGATATTTTTTCAAGGGAGGGATCGCATAGAAGCACATTTTTCGATGGTAAAATTTATCCCAAATATTTCTTCTAAAACAAGAAAATAAGCAAAAAAATTCTGGGATTTTTTTCAAAAACAGGTAGAGTGATACTAAATTTGGGTAGGGCACTTGCTTTACCTTCTCCCCCCTAGCGCCACTACTGAGGAGATGTATGGATGGTTGGGGAATACTTTTTATATCACCCCGAACAACTTCGCTCTTCCAAAACTTAAATGCTAATAAATAATTGACACCTGGTTCAATATTTGTAAAATATTGATTATTATTTGTGACAGTGGTGTGATTTTGGGGAAAGGATTCCTCCATGTCTGGACACCCCCTGACTTAAAATCTTAGTTTGACAGATTTATAATTACCTACTCTTGTTAAAAATATTTAAATCAAACTGCAAGTGTTTGTTTTAATATATTTTTATGTCCTCTACAATTATTAAAATATAATTTTTAGTTATTTTTTTTTTATAAAAATATGTTTCAGAAAATGCAGAAACTGAACAGTTTTAGTGCAAAAATGCATCTATATAAAATTAAAAATCATAAATTTGTCTACATTTTGTCAAGGATATTGGAAGGTTATTGATGGGAAACATATGAGAAAATCTTAGATATTGTGATTTTTTCGATAAAATTATTAAAAGAATATAAGAATTTTTTTTAAAAAAGAAACGTAAAATCAATTTAAGTGTTTATTATTTAGAACATTAATCCCATTAAAAAAATGTATTACATACAAATCCCAGATATATGCTTTAGGTGCAGCAAACGCACAATAACTTACTACACCCTTGCACAATCAATCATTACTGCGTATGAGGTGTAATTATACCCATTTCCCAGTATAGTAAATGTGATCAGGATGGTAAATTTTAGAGGTTATTTTCTACATTTTCGATAAACGTTTGAGGTAAAACTAATCCGGGAAGGCATAAGAACGAGTTATTTCCTCGTCATTTCGAAAAATATAGGAGTTGAAAATTTGAAACTTTCACAGAATGTGTATTTTACTATTTTAATATCTGTATATTAGGTACGTTATACATATTTAAAAAATATTTTGTAAATTTTTTATTCGAAGAAATTGCTTGTAAATTAAATATAATATCCACCAGTATCCTATCCCATTGTGACCGGATTTAATTTTTTTTTTCTCGTCAACTAAAAAAGGCCAAAAATATTTCCCCCCTCGTTGAAAAATGTCTGCTTATGTGCCTGATAATATCTTATAATAGACACCCCCCCCCCTCGGAAAATTGTCTAAAATACGCCACTGGTTTGAGAAATATATAAAACCTAAAAAATATTTTAAAAGCCACTTTTCATAAAAATATAGTGTCATACGTATCCGTTAAGTTTGCAAAGAACAAAAGTGAAAAAAGATAAATAGGTATAATCACAGAGAAGATTATGTGAGCACGATTAAAGAAGAATGGCCCTACGAGTTACAGTACATCCGTGTACAATGTATATACACAGGTATATCAGCGCGTTAAGAGGCCGCAACACCTGCGATTTTTAAGGGGCTCTGTATAAGCAATTTTTAAGAAATATTATAAAAAATAAAAATCTAACAATTTAGAAATATTTATGTACATTTTTAAATTAATCCGAAAATAGCACCGTATCCGTATCACTTTTTATTGTTGTGTAATCACGAAATCTCCACCTCATCAGAGGGTGATAAAATTGTGGAACTATGGAATGTCGGATTTACAATCTGTAAACAAATTTGAATGTGTCTTTTAGGGAACGATGGAGGCATTTTTCTTTATTATTTCAGATTAAAATATAATCAATGTTTAAAAATTGTGATTTTTAATGATAAATAACACGACTAAAAAAAGCAAAATAAAAGTAAACGTCTCGATTGATCCTTAGAAGACAAACTGATGAATTCAAAACAGTTTTCAGAATATTGAAACTCGACTTTTCAAAGTCCCACAGTTTTGTCACGCTTTTAGGTCGATTTTTCGTTGGTATTGCGGCCTCTTTAGGGGGACACACGAGAAGTTTATTAAATATGTAAAAATAAAAATAGTTCACACATAATAATATGTACCTGCCGAAAACGTGCGAGACGGGTGGTCGAATACTTCGTGAAAATCGCATTTATTGCGGAAATACGCGAAATTTACCAGACCTGAAGAGTTCTGCACTGGTTCGAAATAAAGCCCATCGCGCGTGATTCATATATACCTATGCAGGGGCGCTGGAATGATTTTTGAACCGTGGGAGCAGAACATTTGTTAAAAGTTCAAACATCTAATAAGCAAAAAAAAAGGTTTTTAACTTTTCTGGAATTTTCCGAATGTCAGAAAAAACCTTACACCACAAAACACGACCAAATATACCGAATAAGTAAAAATAAAAAGTCTTTACTTTTTAAAGATGTTTCCAAACAAACCTTAATTTGCCGACTTATCGACATATATTTCTCAAGTGTTCTAAGTGGGGAAAACAGTAGGTATAACTTACATTACAACGTTTAAATCGAAATAATGATTTTTTCACAACGGGTTTGTTCACATTCATCTAATTTCAAGTCATCATATCTATAATAATATGTTTAATGTTGGTATGGCCTATTCGGGATATGAACTAATATATTTAATTTTCAAGTTAAAGGCAATTGTCGTAATATTTGTTGCCACTTTCAGAAGGTAAAATGAAAAATATGGCATTATAACAATAATAATAATATACTCGTAGATCATAGGTAGGTACATATTTACAAAATATGTATTCATACGCACTATATATATATATACTTCTTTCTATGCATTTACTGTTGAACAAATCGTCGACATTTCCTACTCCCATTGAACTGTATATTCTCAAAACAAATATGAAATTGCATACAAATCCGGTCTCTCAATATGATGAAACATGATGAAATACGTAATATCATTGATACACTAATATTTAAACATTTTTTGAGTTTAAAATAAAAAATGAAAACAGAAAATCACCGTGGGGGCAATTGCCCCCGTCGTTCCGGCGCCCCTGTACCTATGTGCATGTACCTAAACTATACATCGGCGACGGATGCGAATGACGTTACGCGGATGTAATGTACGATATCTGCGTATCGCGTAAATACAATTAAATATTAAACATATATATATTTATATTATTATTATTATTATATTAACTATATTTTATAATCTGCGTGTGTGCGCATTTATATACATATATTAGCATATATATATATATATATATATATATATGTCCATACATTATACGCATATTTAATGTATTATGAATTCGCGAATATAAGCGTGTGCGCGGCGTGGTATATATATACATTATGCGCGATCGTAAGTGCCGGGCGGCGGCGGGGGCGCGGAACAAGATCCCAAGGCCTGTACCACAGCCGCGTCCGCGCGCGTATTTATTTTTTTTCGTCCGACGTATATACGGTAGAATATAATATCCTATACGGTTTTATAGGTGGGTATAGGCGAATAGGCATGGGCCCGCGCGTTTGTAGACGCACGCCGCGTACCCGACCGCAGTGTATAAAAAGACCGTGTCGAAGCGGACAACAGCAGCAGGCACGCGGACACGGCGGTATAAACGGATATTTTCGGTCAGCGTTGGAAAATCTCCGTATATATTCCATCGCGGTCTTTATCTATATAATAATAATATTGTTATAAATCGCGCGCGCAATGAACCGAGTTTAGTGCGCGTCGAATTTTTCGTTTTTTTTTTTTCTCATTTCGTTTCGAAAATCTTTTCCGTTTCGCTTTTTCCGCCGCCGCGCCGCCGCCTTCACCGTCACCGTCGAAAAACCCGTCTGTCTACTGCCCGCAATGTCCGTCCACTGCAGTTGGTTGCGGGTGGCTATCGTGTTCGCCCTGTTGGCCGTCGTCTACGGGGCGCCCATCTGGGAAGAACTGTTCGGGTTACCGCCCAGAGATTATTACTACCGCAACGAGCAGCCGGCGCGCCGGGCGCCCAGGGTGCAGGGCGGCAAGGAGAAGTACAAAGCCACGTGCTGGGTCATCAACGCCGACAACTACGCTTTCCCGGGACAGGTGCCTTACCCTTCGGCCCCGCTGTGCCCTTACTGATCACGTTCATCATCGTCATGTGTACCTAATCATCATGTCACGTCGTATTAAAGTTTAAAGTAAATTATAAGCATAATATCATCGAACATATTATATACCAAAGACTATCATATATACGATCGTACGCGTACATTGCTTTCGTCGATTTCGTATAAAAAAGTTTTAATAATGTTAAGTTCCCTATATATAACATTATATAGTAAAAAATATATATTTATTGTACTAGTCGTTAATGCACGGTCTTATAAATTACGATGTGAATATAACATATATATACATGTTTGTAGACGTGTAAAATAAACGATTCGTTATCATAAAATCATGGGTACTTATTTATTTACGTTTATCTATTATTTACTCTGTTATTATTATTATATAGTACCTACCTAAGTAGGTATATACATATCTATAATACCATAACCACATCAACGTAGCTGGTAAGTAGGTACTGCGGCTGCAGTTGAACACCGATCATATATATTTTGTTGTATATGTATTATTATTATTACTGCAACGAGTTAAATATCGTAATATACCAACGTAAAACACTATGTTTTCATTGGAATTTAATAGCCTCGAATCTGGAGTCTATAATAATCGTACTTGGTCATTATATTATTGGTATGTAGATAGGTATACCTATGTGATTTTTTTTTTTTTTTTTTTATTCGTAAGGTCACAGACGGTTGTGCTTATATATACCTGCAGTTGCCGACAATGAAAATTCATCATGGCTTTTTTCCCGGCGCCAGTCTAGGGCTCCGAAGAAATGCCGGAACGATTGACCTTGATGTTGCGCGTCCGCACACGAAATCTGCGGTAACTCACTGGCAGCACCGTCAGCGGTGTAGTTTTCTTCTCCGCGCGTCAACAGTATAGTTGCTGGTATTTTCTTCGCCGGAGCACGACGGTGATGTCTATATAATTGTTCTGTGTCAAGTATAAAATGTGGCCAAACACACAGATTTCTATAAAACTTTCGATCCTGTTAAATACGACTTATACAATGAACACTTCTAAAAAATAAATTCTTGTTTATTTTTACATATAAATTACATTTAAAACATTAAAACATTATCATTTTTTAATATAATACTGTTGTGATACTTCTAATATATATATATATATATAATAATTATCAATGAGTTAGGAAGTAGGTATTTATACTCACATATATAAAACAGCATTAATAGTTATTTTTTAAATTTAAAGATGTAACTTATTAGTTATTATTGTCTATTAGGGCTTGGAAGTTATTGCATTTGCATGTTTTTTTGTGGGCTATTAGATTTATTGCTAATAATGCTAATAGTAAGTTAGAAATTAATGTCAGGACACTACACTAACTTTATTATTCTTTGAAGGTAGGTACATTGTTTAGTGCAGAAATCCGTCAAGAATTGGACCTTCAAGGCTATTTCATTAGAGGATCGCAGAAAGCAATTAAATGCCGTCGCTTAATGGATTTCTGCATTAAATGATGTATCTATCTTTAAAGAATCTTTAAAGAAAATTAGGAATGTAATTCAACATATATATTTAGATTTAGGTTAAATATGTATGTTATATTTTTTAGAAATTTTTTTTTTATAATATTGTAGCATTTATTTAATTATAAATAGAGCTCAGATGTTGATGAGTTGATAAACTAAAATTGTTTTTGTGTAGGTAATAATTTTTTAAGTAATGCTTTCCTGGCTAAAAATGACAAATGTATTTGAGTATTTCTAATTTCTATATCATCTACAAATTTAAATAATACGTTTATTTATTATTATTATTATTTTTTTTTAATAATAATTTTTCGTAATTTAAGTAGGTACAATTTATATATTTTGTTCAAATTAAAAGAAAAATCACTATTTTATTTTTCATTCGTGGTACATATGTTAACTTTTACAATTGGTAAATATATTAAATCATATGATATAGACTTTTTTAAAATTAAGATAAGTATTATAATTTGCTGTGTTAATAAAAAGATAAAGGTAATAGTTGAATGAGGGTGAAGTGAGGTTGAGAGGTTTAAGTATTTACTATTTAGGATCTGTTCTATGATTTCGTGGAAAATATGAAACACAAGATTAAATGTGGATATATGAAGTGGAAAGAATCGTCAGGTAATTTATGTCTCAAAAAGGTTCCAATAGTAGTTTAAAAGGTAAATTTTATAAGACAGTGATGAGGCCAGCAACGTTGTATGGATCAGAATGGTGAGCCGTAGATAGGAAAATAGAACCATATGATGAGTGTAGCAGAAATAAGAATGTTTAGGTGGATGAGTGGATCAGTAATTAGAGAAGACAAAATAATAAATTAGTATATAAGAAGTAGTGTGGTAGTATAGGAGTGACTTCGATAGTAGACAAAACGAGAGAGAATAAATTGAGAAGGCTCGAGCATGTTTTACGGATGGAAGAGGAAGAGGAAGTAAGATTCGTAAAGGGAATGTATATTGAAGGAAAGAGGGAAGGATAATGACCGAAAAATAGGTGGAGAATGCAGCGATATGAGGTTGACGGGTGTAAATGAAGAAAATGCGGGAGATCGAGTTAAGTGAGTAAAAAGTAAGAAATAACCAAGTTTATATTAAATAATAATAAAAAACATTAAAATTATAAATTAAAATAACCGTCGTATTAGATATAGTCAGTGCTAGATCTAAGGGGGGGGCGAAACGGGGCATTTGCCCCGGGTGTCATTACGGTGTATACATAATATGTAAAAATATTTTAGGTTTTTTATCGTGCTTTTAATTTTTAATAGAAATTTTGGTAAAAATTAACGAATGACCTTTTTTTTTTTTCTTATTAAAATTTAAAAATGGCACTATAATAATTTTTGCCACGGGTGAAAAATTCTATTGATCCGATATAGTTACCATGCGCAAATAATATATAGGTATACTCTATGTACATTTGAAACATTCATTAATATTTAACTAATAATAATTAATTAACGGTTTTTCATCTCCTAATTCCTAAACTCTAACATGCTCAGGCTTGTACCTTCGTGTATTAGGGGTGTCGAAGATGATACATGATAGCTACGACAAGCATAGCTACCAAATCATTGGATGGTTTTGATACTTGTGGCCTGTTTTCAAAGATCAAACACCACCAGCCAGAAAAATCTCGTTGAGTACCTACCTCATTTGCTACCTGGAACTTAAACCGGGGGCTTCAAGCGCCGAAACACGTGTTTCGACCACGGTCAACGTACATTTGAAACTTAAAGTACTTATATACGAGTAAAACTTTTAGTATTTCTATTTATGCGATATGTCGTGGTGGTTTATGTCGTATGTATCCAGACACGAGGTCAGCAATTTGAACCCAGATCCAAAAGTAGAAAATTGTTGCATTTTTTTTCATTATTTCCCGCCGTAGGAAGCAAACCAACGTCGTCCTCCTCCAGGTTTCCCCTCTCAGTCGTGATGTGGTTTTTTTTTTAAATTCTTATACATTTTATAATTTTAATTGGTTCCTAAATGGTTCCTGGTAGGCAGTCTTGTGGACGGTCTCAACTCGGTAAACCGGAAGCCTACAGATCACCTAAGACCTCCCCAGACCAATCCGGGATCTATACAAGAACTTCCTACTAAAGTCTCACGGTCCCAATGAACCGTCCTAAGTCCTTCCTGGGAAGATCTATGTACTTTTAGGGTGTCTATATATATAATATATTATTATATATACTTATACCCATTATTTCATAATATGTATTTGTATAGCAGTCTTGGGCACGTTGCTTTTAAAAAGTAATGAAATTACAATTACTCGTCAAATTCCTAAAATGTAGTAACATCACATTTTCACTACCCAAATTTTTCACGTAATGAAATTACTGTATACTTTTGAAGTTAAAAAGTACTGCGTTACTATTAAAATTACATTTTTAAATTTTTATTGCTTTTTGTTCAGCGCGCAATCTGCAAATCACCTAATCTCACGATATTGTATGTAATATGTATATTGTATATACACATTACTAATTAATAATAATAATAAAAAAATGTGAATTTAATATTTTTGAAACCTATTTTAATACTGTCAAAACATCAAATATCATAATATATGCCTGAACACTTCGAACCGACAATGAAACAATTAAAATGGATTGAAAAATCACATGTGGCATTACACAACAACCCGCAACCGAAAACTAACAATTTTTTATCATAATTTAGTGGACAATGGGCTATAAATATGGGGTATCTATAATGGATTAATACTTAATTAATATATCAAATTATATATTATATTAATGGTATTATATGATTCTAATTTCTAGCGTAGCATTATGTTGGGCAAAATATATATTTCTTTATCGGTACGCAGCAGCCCTTATTGTAGTATGCAGTAGGTACGACATAAACTAGTGCGATACAAAAATACAAATGTGCAGTACAAATTAAAAAAGTGTGTAGTGATAAATACATTTATTTGTGTATATACAAATACGTACATTATTTAAGTAGGAATTTTTCCTCAAAATTATTATTTTCTTGAATTTATTTTAAAACTTAGTCTCACTGTGGCAGCAGAGGTTGCATATGCTGTCACTGCCATTTCAGAAAAACGGCCGGTCAACTTAAACGGCCTCTTTTTTGGAATTTGGTTGGCCTGACCTAACCTATAGTTAGAAAAAAAGCCTATACACTTTTTTTTTTTGCCTATTTCCGTTTCTAAAGAAGCACTTTTGGTACCTATATATAGTTATAAAATCAATAAGCTTTTTTTTTACTTATTTAAGTTTTTAAAGAAGTATTTTTGGTATTTTCCCATGAATCATTGGAATAATTTTTGGCCGCCGGTTATTACTTATGCTACAACAATGGATGAAGTCTAGTCACGCCTATGTTTTAAAAATATTTTTAATTATTTTCATTATAAATATAATAAATTTATAAATCACAGAGTGTTCCACAAAATCTGACAAATGTAATAACTTTTGTATTCTGTTGTATACCTATTTTTAAGTTTTTTTTTTTTTTTTTAGTAATAATTACTAAAATTCTGCATTTTTTTTATATAATCTAAAATAGCTATTTTATAAATTATTTTTTAAAAAAAAATTTGGTGTTAGAAATGTTTATTAATATTAAGTTGTCGATTTTCTACAGTTTTTTGAAGTTTACTAAAATTTTAATTATTTTCATTATAGGTAATGATAAATAGCCACTAGTGTTAAATATTAACTAGTATTGTTTAAAAATTAATGGTGTAACCTAATTAACAGTTTTAAATACGAACAATTTATTTATAAAATGGCTGTCTTGGATTATAAAAAAAAAATTCATTTTTAGTTGTAAAAAAAATCGTTTGAAATATAAGAATTGTAGCGCAGAATTCTAGTAATTATTACAAAAAAAAAAAAACTTAAAAACATACAACAGAACAAAAGTTATTGCATTTGTCAGATCTTCGTGGGACACCCTGTATAGTTATGAAAAAAACGGTGATGTATTAGGGAGGGACAGCAAAGGCCATCACATATCCCTAATGTAAAAGTGTGCAGTACGAATTGTTTTCTAAAATAGGGGCTAGTACAAATAGAAGAAAATAGCATTGCTGCATTTGCATTCAGAAGGTTATTCATTTTCATAAACGCATCTCTTTAATTGTTAGAGAAATGGATTCTACGAAACTAAAACAAATACAAAACTGTTCTAGACCAGACACGTCTGTAATTCCATCAGTCATTATGATATAAACGAACTTTCACAAACGGAATATTTTAATTTACGCAAAACAAAATTTTCCATAATTTCAAGTAGGTAATTCATTCTGAATATCACCACTAAGCCAATTATTTCGCTTTTTGAGTCATATTTTCAAGACAAGAATTTCAAATGAACGATCTTGAATTAAATAAATCAAGTTTCCAAAATCCCATGTGCTCCCACGAATAGTTTGGCTACAGCGTGCTAAATCACGAATAAAACTTATAGGTAACTATTTTATATAATATATACTATAAACATGCAACTTGTTGCTCTTTCAATTACTATTCTATTATCAAAGAAGTAACAAAACAATAATGTTTACATAAATGAAGGAATTCTATTTAAGCTCTATGATTTTCACTTTTTTCATTTACAGAAAGCTTTTCAGTTCCTTTTTTCCAATTATTAAAACAAGTAGGTATCAATAAAGGTATCATGCAAATGCAATTTACTTTTTCTATCTTTAGTTTTACTTGCCAAACCTCAAGGATAACATAATATGACATTGTAATTATTATTCACGTAATGAAGCGAACCATACGTTTCAAACCATTTCGATTGACAAAACTTTTCATTTGTTTTAGGAAAAATGAATTCTTTTTTTGAAATATACCTATTGTTCAGTTACAGTTATAATAGAAGTTTATTTGTTTCTTGCACTTTGTAATGCAGTTGAAAGAATTGAATGGTCAGGAGAAGGTATTGTTAATGTGGATGATTATATTTCATTTTCTAGTAAAAAAAAACCTATAGTACGAGTAGTATAATTTTACATACAAAAAAAACGAAATAGCTTAACCCATTAGTGCCTAAATTAATTAATTAAATTTCTTACCAAATTGTTCAAACATAGGTAAAACGTTCCTGTAGAAACCCCAATCTCATATTAAGCACTTGAAAAATATCCATCTTTAATGTTTGAATTTAATTCTCATCCTAACCAGACTTGGTTGACTAAAATTTTTGCTGTAACCACCAATGCTCATTGTTATATTATTTTGGTTGTAGAGTAACAGCACCACTCACCAGTGAAGTGAGCTTTATTTTAAATTATAAGAAAGTTTTTATTGCAGTAGGCTAAATATTGTAATTATGCTGTCACATTTATTAAGAACAATATTTATTAAATTGGAATGAGTGTTCATTTATTGGGCTTCACAATTATTATGCAATCTATCCAGTGAATGAACATAATATATTAATTTATTAAATTAAAATAAAACATTGATAATATTATAAATACACATACATTATCAAAATTTTTGTAACTATTACTGTTATTATTATAAGATATTATTATCTAAAATGTATTATACCTACTATATTAGTAGCCTTGGTAGGTACTTACTGCCTATACCTGTGTGTCTAAAAAAGTAAACTTTTATTAAAAACAGCAAAATCGAACAAATTGTACAATTAAAACATTTGAAAGAAATAATTTCCATTTCCAATAGCTATTTAAATACTAATATTATTTAAATGGGCAATGGGCATATCAACAATAATATGTTTCTAAATAAATATTTTTATTATATTAATTTTTTATAACACTTATTCATCATATAAGTAAATATGTACCTATACAAAATAATTTACGTGGTACATTCAATCGATTTTCTTTAATTTTTATAGTCTCTGGAATTATAGGGGGTCTATAATCTATATCTCTGTTATCCCGAGAGTCTATCATATTATAATATAACGTAAAATTATAAAATAATTAATTAACAATGTGTTTGTAAATTAATTAATTTTCCGTTAATATTTAATAATATTAATTTGGTATAATTGCAATTTAGCTACCATGCGATTTATTAATTATTTTTTTTTTTTTGAAACCTATGTAAAATCTCGTGTGTTATAAACCATGGTGTTATTCGTTTTTAGAGCAAAAACTTAGTTTCCAAGTTATGGCAATTTGAAGATTGCAATTTCACGCCTACATGTATCGCGTCGGTCAACCGTACAAAACGCTTGGCGTGATTTTTAAAATTTTTATTTATTTTTTTGTAAAATACGTATTTTTTCTTACTTAATATTTTGGTGTTTTTAGATTTTTTCTGTTGCACTTGGTATAGAAATTATAGCGATTTGAAATTTGTAAATTTACACGTATAGTACACGCGACCTACCGAGCGGAGCGCTCGACGGGGTGTGATAAGGTAGTCGGCCAGTCACGGTATCGTACGATATTTTACTCGAAACGTATTTAATTTGAGTATATTCCTAGTTTACGGGACACCTTTTTTTTTTGCATTTTTTTCGTACCTATGTAATTTTTGACAAAAAAAAACCTATGGTGAAGTCAGAATTTCTAAGTCGGACTGAGTTTTGAAGTTATGACACTTTAAATTTCGACGTTTCAGCAGTAATAGGCATGTTAAATGACCTATTTCACGCATCATATTTATAATACCAGAAAACTATTTATTTGTCCCTCTTACCTATCAAACGCGGTGTTTCATAACAAATTGGAGGATATTTTCAATTTAAACTGTCCAAGTGAGTGCAGCGAGTGATGTCCCGGTCTTTAGGTGCATCCAAAATTTATTATACCCGAAAACTATTTTTTTGTCTCTGTTACCTACCCAACGTGGTGTTTCATAATAAATCCGGGGGATATTTTCGATTGAAGCGAAGCGGAGTGACATTCGAAAGCGTAGCTAGTGAATGGAGTCGGCCACAGAGAGTAATGTAAGCGTGAAATTGCAAACTTCAAATCTCCATAACTTCGAAACTAAGTATTTGTGCCAAAAACGAATAACACCATCAATTAAAACACACGATTTTACATATGTTTCAAATAGAAAAAAAATCAATAAATCGCGTGGTTGCTAAACTGCAATTGTTCCCCTATACTTTACATAAGAAACAGTAAATAAATTAAATATATGTATATAACAGGGAAATGCTATCACGGAATCATTAGGTACCTAAGTAAAACGCACACTGGATATGTCTTCTTTTCGGAATCTGAATCACTATCGTCGCTATAATATAGATATCAGTCTTATGAAGGTATTTTGGTAAATGGTAAGTTTTTCCAAATCAGAAAATCAGTTGATACACTACACGAATTCAGTTTTTAATGATTCTGCGCATTAAAAAGTTTGGATAAATTAAGGATATTCCTTCAAATGTATTGTTTGGTAGTTTACTGTTATCAGTTTTTATTTTAAAAATTATTTTCTTTGTTATAAGGGATAAATCCACGCAGAATACAAACACACAAAACTGGAAACAATACTCACAGCAGCAGGTAGTACAGGCGTACAGCAGACACATACAATTTTAACAGAAATGTCTGTTAAAATTTGCATATATATATATACACAGCTAGTCTACGAGCAATCCAAATTTTGTTTCAAATTTAGAGTTTAAAATTTTAGGAACTAAAATTGTGTGCCGTACGACACACTTTGTGTAATACGAAATGTTAAGTGTGTAGTACGAAATTAAAAAGTGTGTAGTGGCTCTATTCTCTATATTATGGTATTTGTTTTTAATTTTACATTTTTTTTATTAAATTATTTTATTTAAATATATTTTTAAAAAAATTCGAAGATGTGTCATCAGCAAAATCTAAAATACCAATAAGTGTCAAGTAACAGCTATTGCAGGCTACCCTATATATTTCATAGATGATAAAGGTACTTTTATCATCAGAAAAAAAACCGATCGCTTCGCTCACTATTATAATCTTATATTTAAATTTACATTTGTATCTCAATACAATTGCCATTTTTTGTAATTATATAAATAGCCTATTAATGTGTTAAATATGTAATAACTCAAAATAATTTTAAACACAACTAAAACAACCTATTTATTATGAATATAAGTTTTTCTAACATAAATAAACACTTTTTATTTTTATTTTCTGATGAGCTGATTAAAACATAACCCTTGTATATAAGCAATAGCTAAAATGAGGCCGCTGAAAGAGGAGGGTGCAGATAAAGTACTAAAGTGTACAGTACGAAAAAGTATATATTTTAGCCTCTGATTTAAACCGATGAATAGGTACTAATACTGTAGATACATAGGTACGTATAAGCACTGTAGCAGTACAGCTTTCATAGCGAATTCTACATATTGAACTATTAATAATAATAATAATTATTATTATTATTATACTTTAAACTTACCAATTACCATTATTATTAAATTATGATGTATGTTTAAACCACCCACCCACTCCCTAAAAAAAATACTGGGAATTTACCTTAGTTGCAGGTAATCGAGATCGGCGTCACTGTAGCTACTAGCACAGAATATAACAACTACTAGTGCTATTATATAGTGATGTCAATTATGCGGATTTACGAATAACCGGATATCCATAACCGCTTATCCAAAATCCGAATTATCTGGATAATCCGGGTATCCGAATAATTTTATTATCGTATAAACACTTTATTTTATCCAACGGATTAAATGATATGGAATTTTGATGGGTAACTGAAATATTTCGTGTTCTTGCGTAATTTTTCGGCAGTTTTTTTACGTTCATAAATTAGGATAATCTAAAAATTATCGAATGTACCAAATAATTTTCGGTAAATAGGTTATAAAATAAATTTAATGAGTTGGATGGTTGACAATAACATTCGACTTATTCGGATTACCCGAATAAAATTTATTTCAATATCCGGTTTCCGATATCCGGATATATCTGACAACATTAATAGGTATCTATCAAAATATTCTAATATTATTAATTTAGTAAATATTATGGGGTTTTAAAACAATACTATGATGTAGATATCTACTAATTATATTTCTATCATTATATAATATAGTCTACGTATAGTAGGTATGTCTACTATGTAGGTATATAGTCTACTAAAATTAATATTGTAATCCAATATTATCTAAACGAAATTAGGAATATTTTGGTTAAAATTATATGTATGCGTTTTTTTTATATACCTATCTATATAAGCAGTGGTGTATTGGGGCGTATACGGAGGTATACGCCGTATACTCTGTTTTGTTTTTTACTTTTAAGAGTTTCAATGTTACTATTTATGTAAAAGGTTTTTTTATACTTTTTAATAATATTTATATTACGTATATTATAATTATCATGTCATTTATTATAATGATACCTAATTGTAAATAATTGCTTACCTATACAAAAAAACATTATATACTGCAATAATTAATAATATTATTATTATTTATATGATTCGTATTTATTTAAGTTCATACATACATTTATAAAAATCATACTTTAAAATGATATAAAGATTACTGAAAAATGGTCAACAAGTAAAGTTTTGATATTTTAACCATGCATGGTGCTATAGTAAATAATTATTGTAAATTTCAAGTTTCTGGCATTATAAATTTCAAATTTATAACAATTTTCGGCAAGTTTCGTCTGCACTTAAAAAAACTACTGGAAAAATTGAAAAATTACCTATTTAAACTTTAAAGTACCAACTAGAATGGAAATTCCATCAAATAAACCCTCTTATGCTCAAAAAAAAAAAAAAAAAACGCTTACTCAATTCCTTCTATATAAAAGATGCTCACAGAAAAAAAAAAACATAATTGTAAAATTAATAGCTTCATCGTTACACTTAGAATGTAAAAATGTAGTAAAAAAACTTGAAAGTTGAAAGTCTGAAACATAGACAAAATAATTTCGGAGCGAAGCGAGAAAAAAATTTTTGGGACCTAAATTTTTTTATAATGGCTTATACTCACGAATTTTTTTATCAATACACCACTGTATATAGATATGTGTACCTATAGGTAATCCAATTTGCAGTGATTGTGCAGGCTATGCCTACATAATGATTTCTCTAATCAAGAATCTAGATATTGTATAAAAATGTCTTAAACTTTCCATTAAGTACATTTTTTGATTAAGAAGAAAAAATATTAAAAATCAAGATACTCGTATTTCAAAGTTTTGGGTTTAGAACTGTAATAATTTAAAGTCCATTATTTAGTATTTACGCATGTCCGTTCCATCTTCTGCAGCGCCGTATACAAATAAATGTAATAGGTACGTTGTACTATATTATAGGTCATAGATATATATACTGTACGTATACGTTGAGCAAGTAATATAACAAATTAGGTATTAAGTAAAAATTGATTTTTATTACAGTTTACGAACCATAAATGTACTTACTACTTAACTAATAATATTGTGTGTTCATTTCTAGTAGGCAACTCGTATACATGTATACATGTCTTTGAATTACTTGACTACCTATGCATATTCGAATAAATTTACCTTTTTATTTTCGAAATGGACAGGAGACATATAACTTTCTTATTTATCAAATATGTATTTATTATTGTGGTTTTTACATTACCTATATAACAAAAAAAAAAAAAAAAAAAACGGGTTCAGTATGAGTAGGGGATCGAAGTACTTTGTTTGTTCGTCGCTGGTGTAACTGTGTATCTAAGTACTTTACTTAAATATTCAAAATTCTATGATTTTTAAATTTTTAGCCCATAACTTTTAAATCAAGGTTTATTAAGGATGACCGAAAAAATATAACATTATCGTTTTAAGTACCTATTAAAATGCATCTATATTGGAAAAAACTTGTAAAATTGCATGGGGGCGTAAACTAGATTTCTATACTTTTAAAAAAAGTGTTCCTTAATAAATTATAGCATGTGCCCCGTTTTGAATATGTACAGAAATATCGTTTGTGAAAATTTTTCAAATTTTTAATCCAACCTTTCGGCGTGTGCATGTGCAATAGGTACTACTTATTTTTTAAATGACAACCCTTATTTTGGACATTTAACTTGAATTGAACAAACAAATTTCTAAATAATTCTGAAATAAAAATATATACATTATATTACCTTATTACCTATAATATAATATATTTCTGTCGGTACTTACCTATATTTGATAATTTTTTGTTTTTCGAATTTTGTAAATAGTCAATTTTTTACAATTTTAAACTTTTTACATGACAAATTTAGTAGACAATTTTTTTCTAATTAAAAAATCTGGTGTCAGAAATTGAACACATTTTTTTTCTACAACAAATATTAACTTATAGGTAGAAAAACGACTTCTTTTTTAAATGTGAAATGGTTGTAACAGTCAATTTATGACATCCACTTCGATAGACTGTATTTTTCAAAGTTATTTTGATATATCCACTAAATTCCTCAACTAAAAATACTAAGACACAACCGTTTACAATTGTAAAAAAATCTTCTTAGTCTTAAAATTGGAAAATGTTCTTCATATGGTATATATTTCTGTTTCTTCTAAATATCCCAATAAATCAAATTTAAATACAAGGTCATCCTACCAAGTTTTTTAATGGTAAGTACATTCAAGATGGGAATTTTATATTGATGTATCAGGTATCTATAATCTACAAAGATATTCAATTAATATATTTTATTAATTACTCGGGGAGTATAATAAAACCAACATTTTGTGTACAGTTTAAAAAAATAGTGCCTAAAATGTTTGTAAACTATTTATTGCATCCAGCCTTTTAATTGACTATAATTTTTAATTTATTGTGCCTATACCTATGTATATCATTTGATATTTTATTAATTATTGTATGTTAATGAAATAGATGCCCATAAAAATTAACAAATATAATAAATTAACATAGTGACATAGTTACATATATGTAGGCACCTATTGGTTTTTAGATCATTTAATAGAAAATGTATTCTAGTTGGTACTTTAAAGAAGTTACCTATTTTTTGATTTTCTTAGTACCTAGTTTTATTTTGTGTAAAGAAAAACTATCGATCAGTACCATAACCAGGAATTTTGTATGGAGAGGACTAATATCCTATATTACCCTAGAGGACAAAACTTTTACTTATTAGCAGTAACATAAAATATTTTTAAAAGGTAGTTGATAAAAATGTCATAAAATGTAATGAAAAAGAGAAAAAATTAGGTAGGTACCTATAATACATAATTGTCTAAAAAAAAAAAAAAAATACAATTGCTACAAATTCACAGACTAGCTTATTATTAGTACCACTACCTACAATAAAAATGGTTATAAATCGAAAAATAACATATACCTAAAGTAATGAAGTAATTATGATTACAAATGTATTATTTATTTATTATACTAAGCTTTGCTCAGAATCGTTATTATTAAAATAAACTATTTATCAGGTTTTACTTTTAAATTTTTACTTTTACTTCCACAAAGAATTCTATCTGACAAGCACAGTTATTAACCGGTTTATTTATTATTTATACTGAAAAATAGTAGGCATAACAACACATAGATTTGTGATATTATTTTAATTCTTAATATGATAATACATACATTTATTAGGATTTAGAACTGCAATATATTATATCTCCTATTACATAATATAAGGAAATTTTAATTTCCTATAGGTAGGCTATTAAATGTGTAATAAAATAACACATATTTTAGCATTTTTCTTTGTATTTTAATAAAATAATGAAAAAAAATTTTAGTCTTAAGTCTAAACCTCTTTTATAATCTTAATGTGACTAAATATATTCTAAGTATAAAAACTAATAAAAAAGTAAATTACCTAATATTTTATTTATGACTTAACCTAACTTAAAGCTATGTTATAATTAATTTAATACTATTCAAAATAAGCAGTACAAATAATTGTTATAAATATAATTTTTATTAAATTTTTTGTATTTATTTCAGATTTTTTTTTTTAAATAGTACAATATAATCAAACATTAATCATTTAATACACAATTTTTTGTTCATTTATTATTCTTGAGATCATTTTAGACCTAAAATATAGAATATAAATAATATTAAGTGTAATTCAATGATACAATAGTTACTCTATTTCTCTTAAATATTACTGATTGAAAGTTGACCTTATTAAGAATTTAAAAATAAATTGTAAACATATTAGATACTAACATTTACTTTTTCGTGGCCTACCTCTTTTGTTTTTTGCATTTTGGACACGTTTTGCCATACATCTGGGACAATACCAAACAGCACAGTCTGGAGAGCACTGGATACCTACACATACCCAATGATACCATACATCACATCCATCACAGCCTATCATTGGGCTTCCATCATCTGGTTTAGTGCACATTGGACATATCCATACTTGATTACCTGCTTCATCAAAGTAAAATGCTGGAGGAGGAGTTTCATCCTCAGGAGTGACGATAGCAGGCTGCATGATTTTTGTAACAATTTTAGTTTTAACTTTTTGAATAGGAACTCTGGGAGGAGAATTAATCTCATGTAATAGATCAATAGAAATATCTGTCTTTGATTCAATTTCTATATCAATATCCATTGGTTCAGGTTCAGACACTATTGTTACATTATTTTCTTCTAATGGTTTTTCAACAGACAAAACTTTTGTAGTTGGTTCTATTCGAGTTCCAAATCTAAATTTAAGTTTTGGTACTTTATTAGTACATTTAAGTTTTTCTTTTTTCTTTTCTTTTTCTTTTTCTTTTTCCTTTACCTTTTCTTTTACCTTATCCTTTTGTTTTTTTTTCTCTTTCTTCTCTTTCTTTTTCTCCTTTTTCTTCTTCTTTTGTTCTTTACGACTAATATCATCATTTTCAAAATTTACCTCTACATTAAGTATTGGACTAGTTGGTTTTTCTGTTTTATCAGGTGTAATTTCGGGTAATGTAGGTGGTATTAGTCCAGGATTAGGGCTATGAGGTAAAGGTAAAGGACCAAAAAATGAAAACTTGGGTAGGACTTCTTCCATTTTCATTTTATTAGTATGTAGTATAGGAATAATTTTTTTTGGAATCTCTATCTTTTCAGGTATACTTACAACATCAATAAGTTCATCTATAATAGGTTCCAGAACAGGTTCTTTTGATATTAGTACTTTGTCTTCCTTTGGTTTTTTTATTTTCTTTAATACTTCTGGTTTTGGTTCTTTCACTTGTAAAAGACTTTCAGAAACTTTTTGTTTTTTCCCGGATTTTTTCTTTATACCCGATTTTAATTTTTTTGATTTAATTTTCTTCTTGAGGGCAACCTTTTGCAATGGTTCTTCTTTTGTAGCAGGTAAAATAAGAGACAATTTAGATGACACTGTTGGTATATCTTTTTTAATTTCTGGAAATGGTAGTAATTTAGATTCTGCTAATCTGCCTTCTCTAGACGGAGATAAAAATCCACCAGATGTCATAACTACACTTGAAATCTCTCTTAAACGTTTATGTAAAATTACTTCCTCTGGTTCTTGTTCAATACCAACATTATTTGTTTGAATTGGCTTTGTTTCTATACTTTGCTCCTCTTGAATTGATTCCGTACGTATAGTTGGAAGATGTTCATGAATATGAATAGGTCTAGTTACAATTTCTCTGCTTCCTGGTTTTAATGTGTTAAACACATCATTTCCTGGTATATTTAATGCTGGTAAATTATGCGGAAATTTTACTGGTCCGGTGTTTTTTATATATCTACGTAATTCATTTAATGATATAGATTTCTGACGAAAGGCTTTCTCAATATCTTCAATATCGGGCACGTCACCATATGCATGTTCTGCATATTTTTTGGACGTAATTGACAAGTCACTAATATAGTGATGAAGAATATCAGTCATAATGTTCATAGAAGTGTCTGTTATTGAGTGCCAACCAATATTATCGCATATTTGGGCAACAGAAATTGTTAGCGCTTGTCTTATGAAGTTATCCATTATGGCCGTATTTATATTGTTTATGATGTTCTAGTGATATACTACTTACGTGTAAAACATATTCATATTTCTTTTTCAAAACACAATAATGTGACGGTTAATGCATGCAAATTTAAATATTATGTTTACAATGTTTACCTATTACATAAACAATTTGCTGTTATTTACTAATGTGATTCTTATCTCGTTTAAACTTAACCTCTGCGGCTCTGCCATCTAGCCACATAACATAATGAAATAGCGTCGCTCAAAGTATTTTAACCATGGTTATGTGTGGTCACGAATACGAATTCGAATTATCAAACTAATATCATTCTTGATAAGGGATTAATATTATCATAATATAGAGTATAGAGTCTATACTATAGACTGGTATTCATTTTCACAATATTATAAACCGTGTGTCCGTGCGTATTTCCTATTTCAATTTATAGAAATATTTACTTGTGCCCTGTAAATACTAAATACTTAAATAGTATTAGGCATATAGTAATATACATAAAGTTAAATTGTTAAAATAAAATAATGATTTGAAGTTATTAACAGAAGAATTTAGTGTTATATTATTAAGCTACCTCTATATTATTGAAAAGTAAAAAGAAAAATGACTTCGAGACATATGTTTACCTCAATTTACCGACTTAAAAATGGTTATAGACATAGAAGTAAAATTTTAAACAACATCATTTCCTCTAGTTTTTCTAGTTGGTCACATGACCGTAAGTAAAGTTTAAATTATATTTTTATATTTTTTTATGTACTGAAAATGAGATGTAGTATTTGTCACAATGCAATGGAAATAATTGTACCTATATATTATAATTGTGTATATAATATTGAACATTTTACTCATAGCTCAATTAATTTATATAGGTACCTAACTGTACAATTTTTAATACCTCTTTATTTTATACATAAAAATACCTACTTTATATTTAATAATAGTAGAATAATATTTTAAAATAATTGCAGGAGAAATAACTAAAGAATTAAGTAATACATTTTTTGTTGACCACATACAAGATTTACTACTTAAACTCACTCATGTTGATGTACAGAGAGCATTTAGAAAGCGCTTTATTGGACAAAGTCCTGACACTCCAATTTATAAATTTATGACCACTGCTGAAGTTGAAAAAGTTAGTTTGTTTTCGTTATAGTTATAATTATATTATATTCAGTTTAAAAATAAACCGTTTCACACATGATGACTGAGTAAAGGGTGGATCTAAAACTCATTTAAGTCTATACAAGTCCAGTATTCGTCATCGTCGTCATATACTCAACTAAATAGAGTATAAATGTATTCATATTTATAAATATTATTTTAACACAGTTGCAAGCAGAAGTGAAAGAAAAAGCTAAGGAAAAACTTCAGATGCCTCCAATAGTGCCACTACGTACTGATTTAGGACAAGTGTTAGATGTTGACAGGGATATAATTGGTTTTGACAACTCCAAATTTGTATTTACAGATATCACTTTTGGCATATCAGATAAAGTAATGAATTTATCATGTTATATTATTTTTATTTAATATACTCACAGATCTAAGTCTTATAATTTGTATTTGATAGAGTCGTATAGTTGTGGTAAGAGAATCTGATGGAACATTGAGAAAAGCTAATGCTGATGAACGTCATACAGTTAATCAAATATACTTCCCTCAATCAGGAAGGGAGTTAAAACATCCAATGATGTTTGAGGATGGCAATTTGAAGGTAGTAAAACAGAAATTATTTTATAATTTATTAATTAATATTATTTTTAATGTAGCCTTTACTTGAAAACGGCGATTATGAGTTCATATTAGATCGTGCATGTTGTCAATTTGAACCTGACGATCATAATTACCACCGTGTTGTATTCAGTACTTATAAACATATAAACGAAACACAAAAATATCATGTTTTAGAGTCAACAAGACATTTAGGACCGTTACTGTTTTACTTAGCTTTTAATAAAAAGCCTGATAACTTTTTAATGTATTGTTTACAAACTGAAAGGTATATATATAGACATATAGTATACATTATAATTATTTTAAATAAGTAATTGACATGAAATATTATTGAATTTTAGGATTCATGATGTAATGTGGTTTATACAATTATATTCAAAGTTAAATCAAGATTTGAAATTTGAATTTGATGATTCAAAAGATCAGTTTAAAATAATTCAGGTATACATTGTTTCATATTATTTATACCTAATTTATTTTTAATTATTAATATTTAAATCTAATTTTATTAATTATACCCACCTACATTTATATTTTATGTTTGTTTAAGGATTTCATAAATGTTGAATGTATAGAAAAAATACATTTGGAAGAAGAATTAAAAAATTACATTAATAGGAATAGTGAAGTAGTGTCTAAATTGAGTTAAATGATATATTTTATACTTTAAAGAAAATATTATAAGTAAATAAATAGAAAATCTGCTATCATAAATAAAGTATATATATTAAGTTCTTGACGAGATTGTTTTGTTTAAAAATATTAATTTAAATTTTATATTAAATATATATATCACAGTAATTTGAACCATTTCTGCTGATGAAACATGTGAAACATATATGCAAATTATTATGAATAAAATAAAAATAATAATATGTTCTTTCTCCCAATAAACATTATTGATACTATTTATCCCACAAAATAAAATCAGTTTATAAATATAATATAACTTAATACATTGGCTATTGTGAATTTTCATATTTTATTGTTTTTAATAGTTAATACCAGTGAAGAAATACATTTAACCCAGATGGGTAGACAAATTTAAAAACAATACTATATCATTATTAGTTTATAATGAAAATGAAATTTAAATAATTAAAAGTAATCAATAACTACTTAATTAATTTGTATATTAACTAATTAACGTAAGTATAAAATTAAATACATAAAATAATAATTAAAAATCAAATATATAAAATATAACAATATACAAGTATATAGTTAAATACAATTAATTTATGTTATAAAAATTAATATATAAAAAAGAAAAATGAAAATGTATGCCTATACATTGCATTTGTATGTATTACTTTTTTATTAAAAAATATTAATTGTATTTATAGAGAATATTATTTTTTATAATGTACCTATATTTATTTTTATAAGAATATACATTTTTAAAATTTTTAATTTAAAATAATAAGTACTAGTATACAACTAAAAAGAATTAACAGCCGACCAACTACCATTATATGCTTCATCCAGAATATAGACAAATGTGAGCAACAGACCAAAAGGCATGTAGGTCAGCTAGAGTACTAATCAAAAAAACACATACACTAAGTTGCATAGTCAATAACTATCTGCACTCTGTATACCAATGTAGATGGGTGTTCAACTATGGTGAGGTCATGTGTTGGCGTGACAAAGTATGATTTTCTTCCGCGCAAAGTATATATTTACAAAGATAGTCTTATTCAAGTGTTACACCGTATATTCCCAAACCTCGCGTCTGTGCCTTACTACCACTGACAAGATTACGTATAGACATGAGACAACATGGTGCCGGTGTCTTGATATATATTTGCATTAAAAATAAAAGTTTGGTTGTGCTTAACAATTATCCAGTTATAAAAAAGCTATTTATTTGGTATAACACAAGTTTGTGCTCTTCAGCACCTATTGAACGCATGTTTTCATCTGCAGGGTTTATACATAATCCAACTAGAAATAAGTTGTCAGATGTTACTTTTAAAAAACTTTTATTTTTGAAAGAAAATAATTTATACACAAAATAAAATTAATGAATTAACTATAATTATAATTTATTTATAATTTAGTTATTATTTATATATTGACATTTTGTTTTATATTATTATCTAATGGCTATGTGCAATTAATCTATTTCATAACTTACAAAAAAATGTATATTTTACCAAATATATAACTGATTCTAATAGTCCAAATATAACAAGTTTGTGTATACTTGATAACAATTGTTTAAATCAGAATTTATGCAACTATCATACTTCCATAGAAATGTTAAGACCTGTAAATATCTAAGTACCTATAGTAATGTGCCATAATCTCAAATGGAAAGACCATATAAAATTAGTAACAAATAAATTTAGAAAAATTATGTACCCTTTCAAAAACCCAGCTAATATATTAGAAAATAAGAAAATTATAGTATAATAATAATTTTATTATGTTACATGTATTCTTTGAAGAGCTAAATAAATAAAATATAATTTAAAGTACATGCACCATTAGTACTTATTAGCAATTAACACAATTATTTAAACTTTAAACTTATATAGATTTATTTTTTTCTAATAATTGTATGATTAAAAATACTATGTACAATATATTATATAGTTATCATTAAAAATAAAATAAAACCCAAATCCACAAAAATTTATTTCTGACTGTGCCTGTGTTTTGCACTGAAGATGGAAACATTGTTTCCGAAATACTGTATTTGCTTAAAATAAAAAGTAAATTTTTGTGGATTTGGGTTTTATTTTAAATAAATTATCCACAAGTACTCAAATTTAAATATGAAAAACTTATTATTAATAGTTATGTTATTATATTACCTACTGCTTAATAATAATTTGTATGTTTCACTGTTTGACTATTATATAGCTTTTCCTTTTAATGTATTATTATTATATTATAAATATAATATATACTATAGAGTATAGACATATTATAGTGAAATTAATACAATTATTAAAATTATATTTAATGTATCGAGTATCTAGATACTGAAAATCAATGTATCAAGTATCTAGATATTCATTTTTAAGTATCTTCCCCATCACTGTTTGCGTAGCTACATTATTGAATGATTAGAAACAAATTATGATGAAAATAATATCCAGTTTTTCCATCGATATTTATACCAAATTTGTCAATTTAAAATTAAATATTTAAAATAATTCTTGAAATAGAAATTAGGGTAGAGTACCCAGGGTCTGGAATCAAACTAAAAGTAACCGGTTCCAGAACCAGAACCCTAAAACAAAAGTAGAACCTTTTTATCTGAAACTCAACCAAAACCAAAATTATAAAATGGTTGATTTACTGAAATTTACAAATAGGAAACTTATTTGAAAATATGTTATGTAGATACCAGACTGTCAGAATATATTTTATACTGTTGCCTTTATTTGTCATGCGAGTAGATAATGCTTTACCATTATTCCAAAAGTTTTGTTATAATACAGGAAAATATTGTTTACATAAATCAAAATATCCACGGCATATATTTCATTTGTTTTTATTATAACTAATAAAGTATTAAAATAAAACTGAATTTCGGATTATAAAACTATATACTGATTGTCTGTCTGTCTGAAAATACTTTTAATATTTAAAGATATTTTAAAAGAGTTATCCAATCTAAACTTAAACTTGTAATCGGCTCTACTGATGCACCTAAACTTCTTGTGATCGTTAATTTTAGAATTCCTAGCAGATCCTTCAGACTATTTGTTACTTTTTATGTTCCTCAACATAACACTATGGCCGAAACCACCCTATCCACTGAATAATGCAACTAGCAAATGAGAAGCCTTTAATACTTATTTTTATGTATAATATTATATATTTGTATATTGTAAATATTTCACTCAAACTACCTTGGGCAGCAGCCCGTAATGTATATAAAATAAAATAAAATGTTATTTTTAACATTTCTTAGTGATTTATTATTAGCATTATATTATAATTATAATTGAGCAAATTTGAAAGAACAAAATTAGATTTGTGCAATAACTGATTGAACCATTATGCAAATCTAATCTGGAAAACAAAACTAAACAATATCTGTACTACAAACAATTTAATTTTAAGCAAATAAGAAAATTAATACACAAATTTTCCTATTTTTAATTCAATAATATTTTCATTTGATATTTTATTTAATAAAATAAATAAATGCAGAAAAAGTAGGAGCCTACCTAATAGGTGTATATATTAATATAAGTGGGCCAACTGATTTCATCGTTTTAGAAACTCAGAAATTACATTAAAGATAAATTAAATATAATATCAAATAACTTATACATAATTTGAATCTACTTTTTAGGGATGAGGTAGGAATGGGTTGCATTGTAAAAATAATTGAAAACGATCAATTTCAATTTAATACCAATATAAATTTCATAGTTTTCGAATGTTTCTTGCATGGAAAAATTAATAATATTATTATCATTTTATTCTTTAAGAAACAGTATTAACCGATATTTTTAAGAACCAGTAAATGCCTGTTCCAGAACCTATTTAAAATTTTTTAAATCGAAATCAGAATCGAAACCTAAGAACCAGAACCGATATGTTAAGGTATCAGTCCCTGGGGTAAACACTGTCTCATAGGACGCTTCACTATAGGTTAATACATAATATAATACTTAGTTAATATCACAAACTAAGATTAAGTATTAATTTGTGGTTAATGCACAAAGTATATGTATACTAGTTTCTGGACTCTAGATATTCTGTGAATAATAAAATACTATAGGTATAGTTTTTATTCTAAAATATTTTTACATTAATGATGCATATTTATATAATTTTTTTAATTTTATTGAAATAACTTAAGTATAATTTTACTTATTAATAAAGAATTATAATAACAGTATATAATTATTTTTTATAAAAATAAATTTAATAAAACATTTTAAAACGTAAAAGAAAATATAGGTTATTTTTTTTTTATAAAATAAAATTAAAACGTTTAACAACTCTAATAGTTCATTCATTAAATGTTGGTTTTTCAACTTATTACCTATCTTTTGCACATCTAAATCCAAGATTTGATGCAGAACTGTCCGGTGTATTTTGACTTCGTGCTGCACATCGATAACGATAACAATAGTCTTTGTGACATAAGTATGAACCACCTTTTTTAACTTTTTCTTTTCCATTTGAAGGACCATTCTAAATATTTTATTATTATTACAATTTATTAATTAAAATTATTATTTGTTAACTTACTGGATTCACAATAAAATCTTGGACATGATGTACACTCCAAAAATCATTTGTCCATTCCCATACATTTCCTACCATATTATGAAGGCCATAACCATTTTCTGGAAATGAATTTACAGGAGCTGTAGTTTCCCAGCCATCTTCTGCAGTATTTTTAAATGGAAACTCACCTTGCCAAATATTTATTCTATAATAAACAAAAAAATCCATAAAGAAGGTATCTGGTAAAAATTTCGAAGAAAAAAAGGGTTATGCTAATAATGTTAGTATATTATATACAACTTTTTTGGAGAAAACCAGTCTTTGTGAATTTGGTTAAAATAAAATTATTGTTAAAAAATAATTAATATTGTTAATAAAATAAATATAATATTATATAGGTACCTAAAAACCTACATGAGACATAAGACTGCAATAATTTATATTAAATGATTTTTTTACAATATTATATACTTATTATAATATACTTAGTTGTATAGGTATTTATTTTTTCCTTTTTTTTTATGTCAATCCCCCTTAATTAGTTCCAATATATATAAGAATGATGTATAAAAAATCTTGTATTGATTGGTAAATTTAACCTGTGCCCCAAAACCCTCAAAGTTCAAAATCATGTTTTTCTTCAAAATATTAAGGTTTTTTTAGATTTTAGTTAATAGCTATATAAATTGATAAAAAACAAATTTAATAATTGTATTATATGTTTATTGTTTAATATTTATTAGGTATAAAAAAAAGTTATTCCATTAAAATGCTTTTATATATATTATTATTTATATATATTTGAAAATTGTTTCCAGTACTGTGTGATAACTTGAAGTATATATTGTTTTTGTTCTTCATTTTTTGGGTCTATTAAATTAAAATTTTTAATTAATTTGATATCTCGTTCTATAGTATCATTTACCACTTTTAAATTACAAACGATTTCATATCCTTATTCTAAATTATTTTGCCAGGAAGAAGATGGTGATTCAATAAAACTCAAATTTATATTAAATTGTTTAAAAAAATTCTGAGTTTTATATGAAATAAATTCTTTTATATTATTAGATAAAATAATTGGAACTTCACTGACTTTTAACTTTAAACATTTCTTTATACTATCACAATCTTCGTCTTCATTTATATTTGTATTTTCAATATTAGTTCTTAATGCTTAAGCCATTTTAGTTTTTGTATCGTTAGATATATCATCAACAAAAAATGCTAAACCAATCGTTTCAGACGTCAAATACCAAAGATAATTGACAATTTTTTTTTAATATAAATTCTGATAATTTTTTGTTTATCTATCTATATTCATAAAGATTGTGTAAAAATTCTAAATCCTGACAGGGAGTAAAATGGGCTTTTGGAGAATTGAACCACGCTTTAACATATAGGTGAATAATAAAAAAATATATATATATCAGTTATTGAGTGGTATATGACGAAAAATAAATAGGTATCTTTGAACAATAAAGGACTTTTGACATCCATCGAGCATGATGGATTGGTCCTGGTGTTCAAAATAACATTTCTCTAAAAAAATTACATTAAGTTCAAGTACTTCACTGTATATAATACGGTTAATAATGATATTAACTAAAAACTAAAAAAACACAATATTTTGAATAAAAACATGATTTTTAAGTGGCAAGGGTTAAACTTAACCAATCGACATGAAATTGTGTATAATTTATTTGTATATATATATTGAAATTAATTTTAAATACATTATGATATACAGTTAGTTTTTGTAAATGAGATATTAACTAAAAACTAAAAAAAAAAAAACGATATTCTGTATTTCTGTCTTGTTATTACAATTATTCATTGCTGTGGTTACCAATATCAATATTTAAAATTTTTATTCATATATACATAAGTATTTAGTAGGTTGGACAAATTGTTAATGGAATTATAATATGTTATTTCAAATAAGTTATAAACCGGTAATTAGCATGCTTAGAGCGGGATTTCCGAACTTGTTTATTTTTATTTTGATATGTTTAATAAAAAATATATATATAAAAATAGAGAAGATTAAGATTTAATTTTTTTTAAAGCAATAAAAAAAATATAACATTATTTTCTCAACATAATTCTAATCATTACTTATACTAATCTTGAAAGGGACTGTGAAAAGAAAAATTATAAAGGAAAGGTATAATTACAATATACATGACAAATAGTAGAAAATCAGGGGTATGATAGAACTTGGGTACTTTTTTTAAGTTAATAAAAATGTAAATAACATTCATATTTTATTAATTACATTGAATTAATAATTATAAGTACCTATATATAATAAATAATACACCTAAGTATTTCAAATATAATTATTTTTACACATATACCTCTTTTTTCTAGGAAAAGTATATATAATTTTATAAGTATTTTATTGATTTTTATATACCTAGGTAAGTATAATATATTTCTAACTAATATAGTTTACTAATTTTCAGTAAGAATCAATTTGTTTTAGATTTTGGGTAAATAATTGTTTGTTGTTGCCAAGAATGATGGGAATCAAATTTTCAGTATTCTAGAATGACAATAGGGTTCATTATTTTAAATATTTTCATGATCTTTGGTATCTACCTACTACCTAGTACTTATAAATTATTTAATTTTAGTTTTGAGCCGTTTATGTATTGCAATATAATACATTATAAATAATATTAAATACCTGTGTTTATTATTGGGAAGAAGCTTATTTCCCCAAGGATAGAGTTTGTTTTTAAGATTACCTCTGCAAGCTGCTTCCCATTCAGCTTCAGATGGTAACCTCTTGCCAGCCCAAGTACAAAATGCTGTAGCATCATTCCAGCTAACATGTACAACAGGATGTAAGTCTCTATCTGCAACAAATATGTAATTATTTTTAGGTTATATTGTAATAAAATTAGAAGTGTAGTTTTTTAATGAGTATGTTAGGTACCTACCACTAATATTAGAATCTACCCCTTCAGGATGTTTCCAGTTAGCACCTTTAACTGGTACCCACCATGGAGCATCTTTTACAGCTTGTGTTATGGATTTTAATGTAGTCTCACTGAGAAATAATTGAAATACAAACGAATCACCAAATATCTCTGCTTCTGTTTTATAGCCAGTTGTTTCAACAAATCTTTTAAATTCTAAATTGCTTACTTCATATTTATCAATAAAATAATCATCTAAGTACACGGTACGAGAAGGTGATTCACCATCAGTTATAATTATTGGGTTGTCAGTACCAACTGTAAAATTTTGCCCTTTTATGAAAATCATAGATTCCTGTGTTTCTGATTGATTTTCTGTTAGTTGAGCTGTGCAGACTTCTTGTTTATTATTGTTTTTAATGCGATTAGTATTGCAGCCACAATCTGCATTTAGAGAGGTAATAACACACATAACGGCCACAAAATAAAATAACTTCATATTGATATTGAAATAATAACACTTATATTTGACAAAGTGGTAATTTTCAAGAAACTTTGTAACCATTCATCTGATTTATGGATCTGTATGGATTCATGAAATTGTAATCATACCAAAATAATAAATAACTTAAAAATATTTTGTTGAAGTTCAACAGTTGAACTCATATTTATTTATTTATTAATTAATACTTATACAATTCAAAATATATTATAGTATTTGCTTTTCATTTAAAAATTTTGATAACAAGAAAGAAGCCCTCCAGTCAGTTACAAGATAAGAATAAATTAGTATATTATCTTTTGACTTTGGACTAAACAAAATACCCCACTTGTATCATTTGAGAGATCTAGGGAGGAAAGCTAGTGTGGTAAAGCCGCGATCACACGGTGATTACTCTGTGGGGAGATATACACACATTCACCCACAGAATATATTATTATATATTCTATTATTCTGTGATGTAATTGCATATTTTGTCAACTACTTCGATAATGAAAATGAGGTTGGCATTAAAACAACTGCATAGATTGACTAATATACGAAATTCGGACTTAAATATGTTACATACATGTATAAATCGGTTTGAAAATGGTAAAAAACAAGGTCATTCGTACATTTTTTACCAAATTTGTTTAGATTGTTTAAACATATCTCATTCGGACGTTTAGTGCGCATGCGTCTGGACTTGTAACCACGGCTATAGATACTATGGTTGCGCGACGACCTAGTATACCGCAAGGTTTATAGATACTATAGTATAGTATAGTATAGTATCTATAAACCTTGAGTATACCGTGCGTAAGATTTGTGACCGGCAAATGTTCTTATCAAATTAGGCAAAAACCTGGGGACTACTAGCGCTCCTAACTGTGTAGTTCATAATCATTTTAGAGCGGGAAAATAAAATCACGATTATAGATCTATAGCCGTGATTAAAATAGCGGCAAGCTTTGCTTGCAGTCGATTGTTGATTACTTACTGAGTGTAAGCTTTTAACTAAAGTTTTGAATATCAACGTTTGCATTAGTATGAGTCTTAATATTTTTAAATTAAATTATTCCAGTATTTCTATTTACTTTTT